>CAJNDV010004402.1:32132-68097 GCA_905221635.1 Symbiodinium sp. CCMP2456 | reverse complement strand
TTTGCAAAGCTTTGGCCTGAACGGCTGATAACAGAATGCTATATGATATACCATAATAATAGCCAAAATATCAGATATACAGAAAGATCTCTCTCTCTATACATATATATGAAGCACGTGAACATATTTAAATACTTGCGTGGGTATATGACGAAAGAGTAATAGGAATAGCGGTAGCATTAGCAATGGCAATGGCCATAGTAATAGCAAAACTACAAACTAACAAAAGTACTTCGGCAAGCAAGCTAAATTAGATAACTTTCGCCTAGCAGGCCTAGCACCATCGCCATTCGTCGCGAAGGCATGTTTAGCTGTGCAGTTGGCCTTTCATATCTATTCAGCTGTCATCTATGCACATACTCATGAATTTAAGATATAGTTTTATAGGATTATATACTCACATGTACTTCACATATTCAAAGGTTCATACATGCACACATCCATGCGGGAATACATTCATACAAGCGACATGCTAATCTATGAATATGATGATGAGTTACTTCGTTCTTACATTGATATTTGCCAATATACGAATGCATTTACAAATGTATTTACATGTCAGTGTATCAGGAGGTTGACATGTTAACATGTTCATATATGAGCATGTTAACACTATAGTTGTAAGTAGTATATCCATACATGGGCAGATCCAGCACTATACTTACTATGTCAGTATTTCCATACTTGAGTAGTTTCAGTACTATACATAAAGCCAATTTAGATCGTATACATCCTAAACCCTAAATCCCTATAAACCCTAAACCCTAAGCCCCTAAATCCCTAATCCCTAAATCCCTATAAACCCTAAACCCTAAGCCCCTGAATCCCTAAAATCCCTGTTCCTAAACCCTAAAATCCTAAACCCCTAAATTTCTTAACCTTAAAATCCCTAAACAGAGTGCAAAGCTCCGGGCCTAGTGGGCCCATGAGGCCGCTCCCTCTGCTCCTCCGCAGCGACGCCGCGAGCAAACTCAGCTCCTCGGCCGTCATCGGCCTTGCAGCCACAACAAAAACTACGGTGTATGTATATATATATATATATACATGTATATGTATATATATATATATATACATATGCATATGTACATATACAGAAATACATGGGTAATCATAATCATAGTCATGGTCTTAGTTATGCTTGGAATCACAAGTAATACTCAATCATTCTTGCTTTTAGAACTGTTCTTTTTACTGTATAATATATATATATATATGTATAACTATTGTCTGGCTGAATATGAATATAAATACGTGTATATATATATATATATGATTACATATATATATATATATATGCATATAAGCGACACAATACCATAACACAGTACATGTTACAAAAGAACATCACCACATGTTATAATACCATGTCCCGTCAGTCAATTAGTATAGTACAGTATGGTACAGTACACTATGGTATAGCATGGTATAACCTGGTCAAACGTAAACGTACATAGCGTGGAATACCATAACATGAGTGGAAATATAGTACTACATGCCTAGGGTATCAAGTTGTAATGTGCAGGACTGCAATACAATGCCATGTAATATACGACACTATAATCCAGTTGTGTCAGAATCGTGCTGTACTCTACGGACATACGTTGCAGAATTGTCTCCTGAAGGAGACATCGAGGACATAGGTTGCATCTTCATGCAGAGCCCTCTTCTTTCCAACTGATCAGAACAAAAGTTGCAGCGCTATCCCAAAGAGCTGTCTGAAGGTCTCATGCTTGGCAGCTTGAAGCTGTAGGAAGCACATAGCTCACGCTGCGGCCATGCACACTTGATGAGTGTTCATACCCTTGCGCCTGCTGTAGTTCCAGACATGTCCGCGAAGGATCTTTCCCGGGAAGAGCTCGCCGCCAGACTGGGAAGCGAATGCTTCGTTGGCTTTGTGTTAGGGTTCAAACATGAAACGACACAGGCTGACATCACATGCCTCAAGCCTATGGTTGACGGTAGAACTCAGCCCACGGGAAATAGACTGAAAGCTCTGTTCCACGGGAGTGCCCTTGATGTGCTTGGCAGTGTGTGTTATGGTCGCTTCGTGGTGAGCCGCCGACTGCAGCCAGGTGGCACTTCCGAAGATGCCCAGCGGAGGGAAGCTCATGGGGTACTCGCCAATTCGCCTTCAGATGCACAGAAACAACTCATCATGGGCGAGGCTATGCCTAAGCCTCGCAGAACCTCCCTTTTCGAGCTCGCCCGAAATGTGGCGGAGTGTCTGCATGACATCTTGCTACGGGCTTGCACAATGCCAACAGCGAGCGCACTGCATGCAGGCGATGCATATGATCCCTTCTGGGGCCTAGCTTGCTTGGTGAAAAACCCGTCGTCCTAAACCCAAACTCCGCACGCCCGCCCGCGAAGTCCCTGTCGTTGAGCTGTGATTCGGACGAGGCTCAACGGTGTTGCCGAGTCGGCGTGAACAGCTGCAGCATTCTTCGCTGCTTCCTGCAGGCTTTGAAAAGCTGCAGCTACTTGCAGGTCGGTGCATGCATGGACCAAGCTGCAAGCCTAAACCTTCTGTTCCGGACTGCAACATGAGAGGTCCTTCACAAAGAAGTGCATGAAGTAGCGGTTGGCTTCCACAGCATGTCGGACAGCCGGATTTTGTGCAGCGCTATCAGGATCCAAGAAGTAGTAGAGTTCCTGTGAGCAGCGACAGTAGGACATAGCGATCAAGGACATCATCTTGCAGCCAAGTCTTTCAACTACCGGAGCGGCATGGAGCGCATTTCTTTGCAGTTGCAACGGTTGTTATGGCTCTCGGGTTTTTCGCAATGCCAGTCGAGCCCAGAAGTCCGGATAAACATCAGGCTCATCAGCTTGGGAGCAGCTAGAGCCACCACACTATATTCGTGGCGAAGTAAGTCAATCTATGCTGCATTTTTGGCAACCCAACAGTAGAATGGTTCCTTCAAATCCCACCCCAGAAGAGCCGGCCATGTACTCTAGAACGGTCAAGAAGCAAACTCGATGAAGAGGTGCCTTCCATGCCTTCTGTAACCAAGGAGCTGGATGAAATTGCGACGCAAACATTGGCAGCTCGTTGTGCTCCATCAACGAAGCGAAGACCTCGCAAGGCCAAATTTCATGTGACTGACAGTCACCTTGTTATCTTGCCTTGGTTCTCGCTTCGGGACGGGCTAGCAGCTAGGATTAGGACTTGAGGAATACCTTGGGCCTCGGAATAGTCAGCACAAGCGACCGAGGTCATGCTACATCGGCCGCCGGAAACATACTTCTTTCCAGGCCGAATGAAGTTGCCAATGCCCAGATCAGCCCGCCTGCCCGCGAGTGTCCGTGTCAGTTGCGAGGAGCTGGAAATTCGGCACCTTTGCCTGCACAAGCCATCTGAGCAGTGAGCACGCTGTCAAATGCTACCAAAACAGGCTTTGCCCAACCAGACTTCTGATCCTGATGCTCGCCCTCAAGGCCGGCCAATCGATGAGTCAGGAAGAAAAAACAATTATGCAGTGTCCGTGAGCTTGTGACCGTCTGACTTACTGGCATAATGATATCTTCCATTCCCATCCCAAAAAAGACTTGAAAAACCGATTTCCTGCTGTAAATTCTGTCAGGGAATGCTCTGGCACATGCCTGGTGGAAACTCTGCGCCAGGACGCCGTAGGAATGGAAGTTTAGTGTCGAGTTTCCTGTCAAGTAGCTCTCCGGTTCAGAGATTAATGCAACAGAGGCTGGAGCTCTGAAACCTCGACGATGATTGGCTGACGACTCTTGAGGTCCCAAACTGAACTCCGCATGCGAAAGCCGACACAGACACAGCAAACTGGCACGAGCCGGTTATAAGAACTTGCCAAGATTCGGCGCCCCAGCTCCAAGAAGACCTGCGTCTCGTCTTCTGGGAAGACTCACCACGACAGCACAAATCACTAGGACGACAGCGCTGTCGCTTCCTCCAATACAAGAAAGTGGTTACCGATGCTAACTTAGCAGACACGACGAGGTCGCGGTTGGCCGCTATCGTCGGAATCTTCGTCCGGCCATCAGTGCTTCCTCATCGTCGTCACCCTCACCACTAGCGTGACCATCACTCTCGACCCCTTAGCCTTAGCTCTTGCGCATACAACATTGACATGTGAGCGACGTGTGAGCCGAGAACTGAACAATGAACCAAAACCACCCCCACCACCATCATCATCTGCAGCATCGTCATCCGCAACATCCGCATCGGCCGAAACATCATCGCCGTTCATCACTATCACTCTCAGTCTCTTTCTGAATGTCGTTATGCTCACAGCCGTCATCAGAATCATTATCATCACCACGAAGGCCATGGTCATCATGGTTTGTCGTCAGCGCCGTCTTAGTCATAATTGCTACTGTTTTTCATGGTTATTGCTACTCTCCTCCTCCTCCTCCTCCTCTTCCTCATCTTTCTCGTTCTCCGTGCTGCTGGCCGTCATCCTGGCTGTCAGCTTTCCTATCCATCGTCGCCTTCTTCTTCATCGTTGTGTTCTTCGCCGGCATCTTTGGGAGTAGCAGCAGTGAGGAGGATGCACGAAGCACTAACAAGTAGCACCAATAGTGCGGCACTCGGTCGGCCTTGAAAGCCTTGGCGGATAGGTGCAAGGGTGAGTGTAAAGCATTGCTGCAACTGCCACCAGCAATACTGGCAACAAGCTCATGAAGATGAAAGACTCGCCACAGCGATTGAAACACATCCAGGATATAGCCAGCGACAACATACTAGTAACTGCACTAATTAATACCAATAGTGGCGAGAGAGCATAGCAATCGTAACGAGGAAGAATGACCGAGAATAGCATCAGTCGCTATCAAGCAGTGTCTCCCAAGACCTGCGTTGCTGTTGAATGCAACTTCCAACCACTGCGCCTCTGGAGGCGCATCACGAAGGAGGCGCGAGGAGTTCGCTGCAGTGGTGAAATGCCTCCAGGGACGGCTGTCACTCATTGACCTTGTGGATTCCACCTCCAATTCAACATAGTGCTCCTCTGCGGTAGTATTGCTAGTACCAATGCTGCTACTACTGCTACTGTTCCTACTGCTACGAGTGCAATGGCTGCCCTGCAAAAACCACCACCAAGCCGATCACTACTACATAATACTTGCTACTTACTACTTACTACTTACTACTTACTATTTACTACTTACTACTTACTACTTACTACTTACTACTCCTACTACTACTACTACTACTACTACTACTACTGCTACTGCTACTGCTACTACTCCTACTGCTACGAACACTACTACTGCTATTGCTACGGCCGCTACTGCTACTGCTGTTGCTGCTGCTGCCACTACACGGCCCGGTCACGGCCCTGCAAGAGCCTCGGACTGTGAACTGAAGCTGCTTTCTACGGGATATCATCCGTAACTGGTGATAGCATCTCGTCCCTGAGCTCCGGCCTGTGGAGTTTTGTAAAAGACGCTGAAGCCAGCTGCTGCTTGAGGAGGGTTAGTAGGGTGGCATGCGTGAATGTCCGGGCATGGATAGCTCGAATCAGCCCCGGGAAATCTAGTACCTGCCGAGGGGCAGCGACACCGCAGTTCCAAGCGTTCCATAGGTGGGGACAACGACCTCGGGGTCCTCAACAGCGCTGGGGTTCAAGTTTCGAGGGCCAGACTGCCAGAGATCCAAGCTTGTTGCAGCAGCTGCAAGGTTATCTAGTTACTTACTCGATGATGTATTGGTCACCATGCGCCCTACTTCGCCTTGGAATAAGATTGCAGCATTCGCTTTCTCATCCTGTGCATAAATCATAAGATCTGAAAAGCCGTGTCATCTTCTCCAATCCGCAACTGGCAGCCGAAGTTCATTTGCTGCGAGAACGCAGAGGGCCTGCCGCTGGTCATGGGTGCCGCTATTCTAGCTCTCCGCTCTCAACTTTGCAGTAGCAAGAGATGTGTCCTCGTCTGATGGGGGCGAGATGGATTCCCAAAGTCTCTACAATCTACAACTAAGCTACCTGGGCCTCCCGAACTCTCACTGCAAAGTTTATATACAGCTCGAGTTCACCTGCCCAAGTACAACACTGTTGCTTTTGGCAAGATGCAGCGCCAACTCGCGTTGGCACTCATCTCACAGTGCGCACCCAAACCCAAAGCCCTCTGCGCATAGAACCTTTGTAGCAACCCTTATAACTGGTAACTATTGGTAACTAAGAGCATCAGCTTTGAGTCTTCGCAGCTGCCTGGAAGCCCTGGCACGTGGCCCAGAGTGGCACGGTGCCCTTGGCCTTGATGTGCTCGTAGATCACCTGCAGGGAGCCCACTGCTGTACAAAGACTAAAAGTGTATCATGTATCTGTATGAGCGTCACTACGGCATGACTGTACAACCCTGACTCCTGTTGTTTTTTGGATTGCGTTGAATCCAATGAAGCAGTTCGTTGAAGCCGATCCAGCCCTGCCATGCCCCCCGCACAACGCTGACACAAACTTGTCATTGGTGGAACTGAAACAAACACTGCCTACATGGACTGCCGCCGCAGCCTTGTCATGCTGATGCATGGTCTTGCCTTGAGCGTGTCCATCATGACATCCGGGTATGTTGCGCCGTGAACTCCCGGATCGTCCTCTTTGCCAGAGATTCGGGAAGAGCCGGCCGTGGCATTAACGGTATTCAGTTAGGGTTCACCAACCACAAGAACACTGCACCTCCAGAAAAAGAAACTCTACAAGACTCTACATCTAAAGAAGCCTGGCCCCCTGAGCATCGAAGAGCACAGTCCTCGCCACCTGCCAGAGCTTTTACTCGGGCTTTAAAGGGTTGACAGAAATTTGTCTTTCGAGCTAAGTGTCTTTCAGCTTCCAGGGTGGCAAGGTGCTGCGAACATTTCCTAGCTGTGCCCCCAACTCGCCTGTTTATCCAAATGCTTCGAACCAACATAGTCTAAGACAACCAATTTCCTTATGTTCCCGAATCAGAAGCCGAACCATGCTTGACCATTCCCAATGCAGTTCCCTTCGTTGGCGCAACGAAGGGAACTGCAGTAACCCACCTGCCTGTCCAAAGGACCGCATCTACCTGGCGAGACGTCTGTAGCTCGTCACATCCAGATAACATGCAGGTGCGACCAAAACGCAAGTGCTGCAGCAAACTGCCAGAGTGCTGGATATACAAGGGGCTTTCCAAGCAGAATTGCTTTCGGAACTCCAGCGATGCACATGGGGAGGATTCATATGGTGCGCTGTCTCCAGCCTGCGCCAAAGCCTCTTTCAGCTTCTCCGGCCCGCCGTGGGGTACCAGCGGGACTACCTGCTCCAAGGGAGGGGGAGAGAGCGGTGCCCCCAAAGTGAGGAGTGAAGGGTGCTTCACCTCGTATCCTTTTAGTACTCCGAGCAAATATGGCTGGGTCGGCGGCCATGATGATCAAGGGCTACATGTCTATGTGCATCGCCTCGGCACCAGCATCGTAGAGACTTTCCACGTAGGTGTTCCAAATCCAGCCTCTGCTTGTCAGGAAGGCAGCTTGTCTGTCTGAGTATCGTGATTTCAGCGCAAAATCATAACCATGAATGCTTGCTAAGGACCCCCCACAAAACAACATCCTTCCTATCTGTCGAAGTTGTAGTCTGAGCCACATTCTATTGAGCTTTCTCTGAAGACGCAGGGTGTCTTGTCCCACATGTTTGCGCATCTCCCATCATTCAGCTGGGCTTCGACAGCTGAAACCCTGAGATCGCTCTTGCCAGCCGAGCAGCTCAGACCGTTGAAGGCGGTGGCCCCTGGCAGTTTGAGTGGCGAGGCGACGATCCCCACCACAGGGCGCCTGGATGTCATGTCTGCAATCCACGGCTTCGGGGATTCACCAACTGCAGGCTTTCTCTGGCCTTCCTTTTCCCTGTAGCCGGTATGCCAAACCCCGCAGGCTGAAACCCAACACCTGAAGCCTTCGCAAAGTCACAGCAGGACGCCTTGCTACCACGTCGGCAATGCACACGGCTAGCCTGAGCTGGGGCTCAGCAAGCAGCGACTCTTGAGTCTTGAATGCTATGTAGATCGAGGACAATTCCCGGACAGTCTTGTCGCAGTTTCAGAGACCATAGATCCCCAAAGTTGGGCATGCGGCATTTCTTCCTTTTCTAAGCTTGAGGCTTGCCTGTGCCGGCCCTAATCCTGCCCTGCGTTGAAGCCCTGCTCCTAGTCAAATCTCCCTGTTGGACGGTTTGCCGTTCCAGCTGCGGGCAATGAGGAGCACTGGACTTTTGGGGATATGACACTGCACATGTCCTTGGTATCGACCCGAGCGACTAGTCTGTGGGTTTTAGTTCCATCGGGAATGACTGCGCAAATTTGGTGTTCTGAGCCTCGTTGAATCTTTCTCACTTCGTTGAACTCTCGGTGGTCTTATTCCCTTGTCTTGTTCAGAATCACTGTGAATCCAGGAATTGTTGTCCCTCGCCATGTTTCGCGTTTCATCAGGACTCAGCAGGCGCCATAAAGCTTTCTGATCCACACGACCCGCTGGGAAAGCTTGGGAGCGAGGTTAGAAGCCGTGCCCAACGCCCTGCCATGGCTTTGGAGGGAGCGTACCGTTGTGGGAGACGTGGCACGGACCTGAAAAGAATTTGCGACATGCTCCTGGTTCATCCTACGCTTGTGAGACAGAGACAGCAGTTCTTGCTGGTAAACTGTTGAAGTCTTTAAACTGTAAACTCAACTGCTGTCCAAAAGCAGGCTCCTAGACTTGAGGCGAGCACACACAGAAAGTCGCAAGTGTAACAAGGCAGCACATGTTCAAGGCATGCTGGCGCGATTGGCTACTTGTATTCAAAGACAGCAACTACTAGTAGGAAGCAATCTAAGTTGTGGTGGCAGTGGACCTCGTCGTAGTTGTCACGTGGTGGCGAGCTTACCATGCCAACGTTCCTCTTACCATAGCTATTTTAGTGTGACTCTGCTGTCTTCATGGACTCCCTTTCTTCTGCTATCAGTTGTACAAGAGATAGAACAGAAGCAGCAGCAGTTGCTGCGGCAGGAATGCTAGCAATATCAACAAGGACCATATGTATACCGGTAACAATGATGGGAGTAGTAAATGTACTCGGTATTCGTAGCACCAATAGTATCCACGATGCTGTTTCGTGCTGCCGCTGTTGCTCCTACTCATCCAACCCCTACTACACCACGAGTACGACGACGACTACCCCTGCTACTACCACTACTGCGACCACAGCGACTACTACTGCGCCTAGTCCCGCTACAAATACCACCGGCACTACCACGACCACCACCACTGCCACCACATCTCTGCTCAACCAAGGCTGCTTTTTGCTCTGGAAGCTGGCGCCTTCTGCGTGCCACAAAAGCATGCCAGGCAGCTGGCTAAAACTGACCAACGCTTCACACAAGACTGGGGAGGCACGTCGAGGATGGATTCTGAGGTCTGATTGCTAGCACTGCCACCATGCTCAAACATGGGTTTCTCAACACGTTAGCCCGCATCATGTGAGTTCGACCTTGTAAAGCTGTCTGCCGAAACTAAAGAACACTCTCTGACAGCCTGCTACGGCGACTGGTGAAGCAAGCTTGCAACCCCACATCTGATGTTGCTGGAACCGACATAGACAGTGCCGGCGCCCATCTTATGGAAGTACCCATGGCTGCGACACTCAATGGCTGACCCCGTGTGAATCCCGGCAGATCCGGGGAATTCAGGGAGAGCCCGTTCTCGAGTTGTGCTCGAGATGCGGCCAATAGAACCCGTGCAGATGGATCTGGGGCGAGCGAGCATTTCCAGACAGGATTCGGGATTCCGGCCCCCTGGCCCCTGATCCAACTGTATCAGTTCTCAGAACAGCGCCAAAGAGATCATCCTAGCTGTACGGAGCGCAAAGCACGAGTAGTGCCGGAGGCACAGACTATACACTTCGGCATGCATGTCGTTGGTGCTTTCAAGCGTTACCGGGCCCACCCATCATGGAGACCAGAACGGGAACGATACTGGCAGCAGCATTGAACATATAACCAATACAAGTATGGCTGCAGCCTGCGGGTCGGGTACGGCTAGAAGTTAGAAGAATCCGCCTTACTGAATTTTGAGCTCAGCACATGTTGTCATGATGACATACAAGCTATGGTAGTTGCGGGAACAGATGCCGTCGCCAGATTTCCAAAGAAGCCTCAGCCCTCGACAGGCTATCAATGGAGCTTGGAACGTGCAACTATTCATGCCAACAGTCTCGGTGTCGTCATTATCGGCGGCACCGGCATGAGCATATCCGTGATCGAGATCATGACTGTTTTTGCATTACAGTATTACCACTGACGTCATCACCATCATCGTCACCATCATCGTCATCGCAGTTACTGTTACCATCATTATCTTGTTCGTCATAGCAGAGCATCGTTACCGCTACCGCATCCTTACCCATCGTGGTTTTCAACACATTCGCTACTGATCTTAATGCCCTCTCTTTTTCTAAACCTCGCCTTTTCAGCACCGACGCGGGGCATGCCTTTAAACAGCATGCCTCGTCTTCTGTGGCGTTCTTTCGTTGCAGGAGCAGGAAAGGACTGTGCTAGTTTCAAAGCCTCTGGGTGAAGACACGCAGATGCACACGTGCATATAAATGCGCACCCCCGAAATCTTGAAGTACATCTTCTGCTGTTGTAGCTGTTGTTGCTCCTAACGCCGGTCGACGGTCTTATTTATCGTCGTCCTCTCTGGTGGCGCTGCAGCCGTCCTTGTTGCTGCTGCTTCAGTTATTGTTGGGCTGTTCGCTTCCGGTCTCACCCGGCTTACTAGTCTCGTTGAGAAAGTTGCTCGACGTGTGCATCTCATAACTCCTCTCTCGGCTGATCACCTCTACCAAAGGCTAAAGCTGAATTTACTCAAAATTTCAGCATACACCAAAGACAAGGCAACCAGTGATGCGCTTTATGAGATCTTTTCCGACAGGCCAATGTATCGAGTTTGTCTAAGTTTCGGCATACTCTCCAGATACCTGTTTAAATAATACCCGGTGATGACAAAGGCCAGCCATAATTATGTCGAGAGGCGATTGCATTGTATGATATAAGACATCATGTCCACCCTGCTCCGGCTCATTTTGATTTTTAGCCTGCGCTGAGTTGCTTCGAAGTTCGCGCAGCTAATGCCTGGCAGTTGGGTCAGCGGGTTTATGTTGGTGCCTTTCTGTTACAAGCAAGGTTGGGGCTAATATTGTCAGTTTATTCCTCATGTAAATTACGTTGCGTGATCGTATAAGCACTTTGACTGCTCCTCTAAAGAATCTACGAAGCAGGATCCTCCGGACGAGGCTACGGATTCTGGAGATGGGCGAGCTTACGGAGTAGGGCCCCATCTTGGGCTGCGAAGGTTTGAACCGAAAGCATCCCCAAACCCTTAAACCTAGAACCCCCCAGACACTTTAATATCCCTTAATTAAGGAATTTTCCTTAAATTATAGTAGGATCCTTAACATGATTTAAGGCTAAGGTATATTCCTTAATTAAGGGATATTGGAGTCTCTGGGCCTAAGGACACAAAGCCACCAGGAGCCCAACGCGACAAGCGAGCCGGGCACTGCTTGCCCGTGGCATGGAACTTCGTGTCGCAGCGAGGTGGCTGCGGAGGCGGGTTCGGTGGCTGTGTGCAGGGACTTGGGGCTCAGGAAATTGGGCTCCTTGGGGATTTCAGGGGCCTTAATAATTAGAATAGGGTTTTGGGGTATTCTACTATAATTCTAATAAGGAGCCCCTTTCGGTACAGGTTTGGAGCTTGAGGGGTCCGACCGACTGCCTAACTTTTGGACTTCTTGGCAGTGGAGAAGATGTTCTTGCAGAAGGCTCGCTTTTAGCTTAGTCCTTGCAGTGCGATGTGTAAGAAGGTCACAGAATGTTATCTTTGCAGCCCTGCGGTTAAGGGGGATCACCATCAGAAGGGAAATCTGTGGATCCAGAACAATGTATAAGTGACCTCTCCAGTATGGAATCAACGGCATGTGGATCTAAGATCTCTTGCAGGCAATTTGTTGCGACAAGCTGTGCAAGCTTTTTGCAACAGGAGAGCAGCGCCGCTCTTTGGGTCTTGTGCCGGGATACCGCTCCAACAGGCTCTTTTTTCTGCAAAACTTCATGTTTTGCTTCTACAACTCTTACAATTCTTGGTGGCTTTCGTCGGTGTAGCCTCGGTGGGAAGGAGGAGAACTGCAGCAGACAGGTGATTAGCTAGACAATCGGTTGGGGGCGGGAGTGCATACCGCTCCCTTCGTCCTGACTTGGCACATACAGTTTGTGTGAAGTTGGTTTGCTCGAGACGGCTTCAGGTTAATTAGCATGAACCTTGGCTAGTTTACTGAGACAAGTCCGCCGAGCGTTCTACACATTGTTTGGACATGGTCATTCGCAGACATACCCTCCATGTCTTTATCGTTTTGTCTGCTGAGCTCTGATCCGCTTGTCGTGTCAGGCAGCTAAGGCTACCGTAGGTATGCACAGAAGTACACGGGGTCTCTCGGTACACTATAAGGGTATCTATACATGCGTCGGTACACGCAGATACATTCGTCCATCCCTCCATCCAATACATAATATGCATATCTGTACTTGTACCGGTTGTTGTGTGTCTACCGGAATGCATTTGCATATACATCTGCCAATATATGCGTACCTGTATATATGAATGTATTCACGTGGCGTCTCTATGATGTTGGCGGCTCTCTCGTTTGCGTGTCACACAACCCCACTTTCCAAGTCGGTGCCGTGAAGCCCTTAGTACTGCCAGCCAGGGAGTACTCGTTCCGCGCATCCCAGGACTCACCTGCAAGGGCTACTTGCACATGCAGAATCCAAGTGGGCCTGCTTCTAAAAAAGTTCCATATCAGAGTCTGTATCGCCGGTTGATCCGGACCTCATGCCTCGTGCACACAACGACAGAGTGTGTCTAGCATAGTACGGGCCAGTGCAGGATGCGGCTTCTTGCAGTCCGGCTGCCATCCCGGAGCTTGCGCTCAGGTCCCTCGAGTCCCTCCATGGCACAGCTCAGGTCCTGGCACACAACTTCAAGCACGGGGCCCCAAGATTTGGACAAAGACTGAAGTCCGCTTCAAACCCGCAGCGCAGCTGTACTGCACCACCGCTTCTCTGGTGTTGCCTGCTTCCCGCTTGCTGACAACCCTGTCCTTCGCCAGTTGTGCCAGCGACGTGCTGTTGAAGACCTGCCACGGCTCGAAGTGAAATTGAACAGTGTCACGGCACGTCTTTACCAGTTGAAACGATGACGCTTAAAATTTGACAACAAAACATGTTTCCTGCCAGGGAGAGAACGATGGGGGTCTTTCCCTCGACTGCTTCCACGATTTCAGCTTCTGCAGGGTGAGTTGCGGGAAGAAAAATATTCATACTAGTGAAGACGACAGCAGCGTTGACATCTCAGGATGCATGAAGACTTGGTTGCGAATCTGATTTCTGAATGCCGCTCCATCTATCAACAAGGGAACTAGGCATGAACCCCTAGATTGTCGGCAACGCTCTCCCAGACAGAGCAGAAGGAAGTAGGGAGGGCTACCCGAAAGCTGGGCTAAAAAGGCTCATGATCACCGGAAGAGAGGCCACATGTGGGAAGCATCAACGCAGGGAGCGGCAGAGTTCAGAGTGGATGTCTCAAGAGGGCCGTGGCCTTCTCAGCCCAGGTTCCTTCGAGCTCCTCGGACATGAAGCGCTTCCAGGCTGCCTCGCCAGGGCTTAGGCTTAGGGTGTTTTTTTTCCGGATTGGGTTTAGGGGGGTTCAGATATTTATTTTTCGGATTGGGTTTAGGGGGGTTCAGATATTTTTTTCGGATTGGGTTTAGGGTTCAGTGTCTAGGACCTAGATGTAGGTCAGATGAAGCGAATACTACACACCACTCGACTACTATCACCTTTTGCTTATGCTTCTGCTGCTATAGATGTGACTTCCAGCACCATGCCGCAGCTAGCCAAAGATGCATGTTCATCTCGCAGGGAGAGCTCAATCCTAAACCAAAGTTTCAGATGTAAACACCAGCACGGCACGGATGCCAAGCAGCACGCAAGATACCAAAAGCTGAGCGCCGGGAGACCATAAGAAAGAGAGACAGGGCTGGCGGGATGCTTGAGACACGGGACTTTCCTGAAGCCTTCGGAAGGAAGGCTGCAGCGGGGAAACATTGAGAAGGCACACTTGGAGAAAACCACGTCCGACGAACACATACAAAACACGGCGACAACGCCTCTGTGATCCGAATGGCTGGCAAGCCTAAGCAATAAGCACACATCGAAGTACAAAGCAGGATAATGCAACCCAGATTGCATGAAGCCTACATATACAAATAGCAGAAGTAAGCCCAGCTTTAATGACTTCGCAGAAGGGAAGGATAGGTCACAATCTGTGCTTCCAAGCCGTGTAGTGTCTTCCGAACAACAGGCAGGGTAGCTTCGCTTGTCGCACGCAAACTTGCATGGCTGATCATGTCTGCCACTGAGCAGGCATAGACATTGAGCATCCATGCAATGTTGACGCTCATGTGTACATCATATTACAACATCACATGATCATGCACCTTTAACCGGGACTACAAACAAAGGACGATTGGTTCCCAAGGCGATGGAGAAAGCGGACCCTGACCTCAATACTAAAGTTCAAAGCAGCAGCCAAGATCAGTCGCGCCTTGATCTGTTTCTTGGGATATTTGTCTCGAGATCTCCAGTACTTGATGAACGATGTTTCGTCTCAGCAGACAGGACACTTGCAAGTGCAGCTTGTGTATGCCCCGTGCCACTTCACAACTGAAGGTCCATGCCATGTGGCTCATGAACACAGAGCATCATCCGTCTGCCATAACGAGCTGTGTCTAATTGCTGAGAGCAAGTCCTTGACACCCCAGCAACCATGGCCCACGACAAGCCCACCGCTCACGGTCTTTTTTTCGGTTGGGCCCTTTGGTCGCTGAGGCAGCCGCCGAGTTCCTTCTTTGCAAGCTGCTGGAGGAGTCTCTTCCTTGAAACGGACATTAGGGTCTGAAGCCCTGGAGTCGCGCACACTGTTACAACAGTCACCCAGGAGGCTGACTACAAACAACTCTTGTTCGTTTTCTTAAGCATCTGCCCTGCATCGGTCTGTGGTTGAAATGTTGGGCACGCAATCCAGTGTCCTGTGCTTTCCGGTCCTGCACTACTGCATGAACTTCAGCACGTTTTGAGACACATTGGCCCATGATGCCACGACGGCAGGCAGTTCGACGTTGCAAAGTGACTCGATGAAACGAATGCAGTCATCTGGCATGCCATGTAAAAGCTGTTTGTGGAACCACCCCTTCCGAAGCCGTGGATTGTGCCGAGCAGGGCCTCGATAAGAGGAGGTCAGCATGCAAAAGCTGGCATGACTGCAACCAAAATCACATGGCCATTCTCTGGCTGCTATTCAGACGAGTGGCCAATTCGGATAACCCATCCTTGGAGCACGACAAAGCACGTCTTGGATGCACTTCGCGGGTGGGATGTGCTGAGTTTCCCATGTCATGGCTCGCTTCATGGGCCTGGTACCTACAGTCTTGAAGAACAGAAAAGAGCCAGCTGCACGAGACTGATCTCAATACATACGCACGCAGCTTGGACCTGGTCGGAAGAACCAGCTGCGGCGCAAAAGGACACTCAGAAGTAGCTTCTGAACTGCAGCCGAAGCTCTTAATATGATTCATGCACCGCGGCACGGCTTTGCTACCAGGGAACTCTCCCCACATCACATCGTACTCACCTTGAGAGTTCCAATGCCAACAACTCGAAGGTATGCCTGCTGGCATCATGCCCCTGAGACGCCGTCATGCCAAGCCACTCAACGAGACGTAGTCTGGAACATCAGAGCAGTGTGCAGGATCGAAGGCCTCTTCGGTTTGGAACCTTAGTATACCGGTCCGGAATGCCCATCAAGACCAAGAAGCTGGCGGAAAAAAACGCGCAAAGCCCACCTAGAGCACCGACACCCCTTGCAGACTTCGAAGCCATCTTCACCCTTTGGATTCGCTCCGATTGAGTCTTGAGAGGAATGTCAGCATCCTTCAGGGCTAAAGCCGTCTCGGAAGCCTCAAAGACTCAAAAGCACAGGGGAATGCACAGGAAAGGGCATTGGCAATCGGAGCTCTCAGCTCCGCCCTGCGACCCGAGCTCCCAAGCCTCCAGAAGCCCAGAACTAACAGCATCCCATCTGAGCAGCATCGTCATCAGGGCGATGTTCCGGTAGTCGTCGGCCTCATTGCTCCTCAGTGGCTTTATCGCTTTTCCATCGTATCCCGCTGACTGGGTTTCGGTCATGCAGGCGGAGTCAGTGAACGAAGAGCGAGTCACACCGTATCGAGATCCGCAAACAACTGGCAGCGGCTAGAACAGGTCGTGGTGGCAAACAAGAAGCGTTAAAGACTAGCGATTCAACAAGGCTCTGAGCTGTGCCTTCTTCCTGGCTGCTTCAAAACATTGGTTCGGCTGTCGTTCCGAACTTGTATCAGCATCTTGCCACCTGTTGGAAATCACCATCACGTAGAGACTCGTGTGCATATTGAAGCCTGAGTCCTTTTCTGGATGCGTTATTCCTTGACTTTGCCCTTGTATACCTCTAGGCTGGTCGCCAAGGGTTATTTTCCACCAACCGGTGCCTGGGGTCGCTGAAGTCAGGACCTTAGTGCCGTCTGGGGTACAGAAGGCAACCAGGGCCAGGAGTGGCCCCCTCTCTTTGTGACTGGACATACTGCTTTCTCTTTGTGGGGAAGATCTCAAACTCACAGCCGCAACTCTGTACTTGCAGGCAGAGCGACCAGGAACGCACGTAGTGCAGCAAGTGCGCTGGGGTGTAGAGACAATCGCCCTTCTCCTCATCTTTGGAATGTTGGCTTTCAGGTTTGGGTCTGCTTTGGGAGGAAACGGCCAAATGCCTCATGGATCCACCGAACAAGTACGTCTGAGCCCACGATGCTCAAAGTGTAAACGGGACATCCGATGTGAATTCGGAGACTGCACCTTCGAAGATGGAGAGGACTGAGGCTCACGCAATGGTGGTGTTGCTCCACTTCGCTTTGGCAAACTCGGGCCAGCGGGTCAAGTCGACACCTCAGTGTCGGCTTGGGGAGGGGTGTTGCTCTTCTTTGAAGAAAGTTCTCGCGAAGATGATGCCGACCATCGCCGTCATCCTCCGTCATCACTTCCACGCTCGGATCACTGACATGAGATTGAGGCCAAGATCTCTCCCGTTTCCAGCAGCAGGAGGCGGAGGTCTGGGAGAAGGAGCAGTAGAAGCAACGGCAGCGAGCAGGAGTAGTAGAAGGAGTCGTCGCTGTCGCAGGAGAACTAGCCCGAAGAGCCGGCATCGCACATTTGAGCCTAGCATGCGCTTCACGTTCAGCAGACCTACCATTTCTCATGTCTACACCTGCAAACCGATCGTACCACCTTCATGCCGTATGAAGACTGCGAATCTAGTCGGATTGCTTGAGACCCAATGAACTGCAAGAGACCTTGAGAAGCAAGGCAAAATGTCAAGCACCATGTCCACAGAGTTTCTTGATCGGTTAGAAGCCGAGTGTTTCAATCGGAGCCGAAGAGAGCAAGCGGAGTTCAATGCCACAATTGAAATGAGTAACCCTGTGAAGCGAAACTCAGTAATGGCTGGCAGGTAAATTCCGCAGACAGGTGGCGCTCGCCATCGATGGGGGAGTCATCCGAGCCTAGGTAGAACAATCCCAAGATCTCTGCGAATTCTGCAGTCTTTCACCAATCCCTCTGCAGCAATCAGTCTCTTGAGACCTAGCGCCACGAAGCACACGAGCCTGCATAGGCTTGCAAGATCTTTGCCTAAATGTGTGTGAGAGCTGAGCGAGGCGCCGCGAGGTTTTCCTTCGGAAGGTCGCCGGTAGTAGTCGTTCCACCTCGCTGCTGCAAGAGTTTCGGTGCTGAAGGGTTGCTGCCTGTGCTGACAACTTACAGCTAAGGCCAGGCTTTTCCAAGACAGGTCATCATAGCTTTCTGGCCGAGCCACATTGGAATCTTCGATGCTTCGGTCTGCAGGTCCCACATGATCCACTCTTTCTTTCCGGCAAAGACACCTTGCAGGGAGAAATGAACCGGACTCCTCATTCTCTGGGCTCCGCGCCCATTCAAGCTGCTGACAAGCCACACATAATCTGGTGGTTCATGTCCTCAGCTTGAGCTAGCGGTGTGGTGTGAAATTGTGCTGCTCCACATGACAGGATATCGGCTTCCAGCTCTCGCATGTATCTTCTTCTTTCGAAGCTTGGTCGTGAGGACGCTGTTCAGCGAAAGCTGTTGAGCAGTTCCGGACTCGTCGAGCTTTCAATTGGCGAATGGCTTGCAATAAAGGTGCGAAGTGACAAGCACCAACATACCGCTGCACCATGGTGAACGTGGCTGTATACTGTATACTTCAACCGATTCTTGACCCACTGCAAAGCTACACATGGTCCATGTCAGCTCTGTGTCGTAGTGAATGGTAGATGTTCCCATCATCTCGGGCGGCACCCGCAAATACCAGAAGTTGTTCTCATACCTCGGGGGAGGCTGCCGGGTCCTTCCGGCTTTTCAGGGCGGGGTGCGGTTCTACAAGCAAGGGTTCGGGGGCATGTCTTCCGGTAGCACCCCTCGGAGTATTCCACTCTTTTCATGCTTCTAATTCTGACTCCGTGAAAGGGCTTAGGCCGGGGCAGTTGCGTCATCCACGGCCTTGGTAGGCTGTTGGTGTGGGGAAATAATTCAACGGCGCCGTGATCAGCAAACACTCAAGTCTCGCAATACGTCGCTCCCGGAAACCGTTGAAGCACCTCGAAAGTTAAAGTGCGGATCCTCCCACGATAGCAAACGTAGCAGCCTTGCAGCTGAATGACTTCGAAAACTCGGCCACACTAACATATCTGCCAGGATGCTTGTCCTTGACATGTCCACCTGGCGGTGTCACGGTTTCGCTCAGTTTCTTGCAAGCATGGGTAGGAAAGCCCATAGAGCCTTGCCTTTCTGTTCGGGCTTTGGGATTCCCAGGCTGGCGACTCTCTTCCCCAGCAAGCTTCCAGCTCACCGCAAAGCACGTTGAACATGAAGGGAAGCCCGGACTGGAGGGGGGTGGGGGTGACTTGGTGATTGAAACACAACTGAGCTCGGCCTGGGGGCCGCTTGCCGCAGTTCATGAAGCTCGGGACTTTCCACTCCTCCAAGGCTCGACTGAAAACTCCGAGAATCAGGAGTGAACGTCTAGACCTATTCGAGCCTGTCCGACCTCGCAACTTCGTCTGGTATGGGCACATCCTGACTTTGCCGAGGAGCCTTGCCCATGTCATCCGGCATCTGTGAGATGATATACCTGTAGCATATGGAGTAGTGCTTATAATACTACCCCTTCGACAGTACTTGTCGTTTCCTCAAGCAACGAAGTCAATCGTTCGGATTCGGTGGTAGTACTACACAGCAGGAGGAGAAGCGCCGAGCCGAAAGGCTTGCTGATTACCCTCGCGCGACATGTCTCTTCGGACTGACAGTTTTGGGTGCTTGGGGACACTTTGCACCCTCGTTGAGGACATGATCCCACGCCGGCACGACAGTGGCCTCATCTGATCTTGAGTCCCAGTAGCTTGGCCCAGCTCGGGTCTTCGCGACTCTTGCGAATGAAGTTTCGGATGCTGGTGCGCGACTCGACGTAAGGGATGGTGTCCTCAATGCTTCAGTTTTCAAACTTACTGCTATCTGGCGCATGATCGCCAAAACGGGGTTGCGATTGGTTTCCAGAAAGACTCTGCCCCCCACAACCCCAACATCCTGAAAATGAACTGCAAGCTCTGTCAAACCTTAGGCTGAAAGCTGTCACCCAGTGATTAGCACAACGTAAATTCACATAATGGCCAAATTAATGCAGCCACGAAGTCTTTAGGGCAGTGAATTGTCTCGCCCTTGATGTCTTGGCCGCAGTAGTCCGTGAGGCGGTCTTCGTTCCGCCACTCCACCTGTTCACACAGGGTCATAAGGGCAGGAGGCGCCGCAAGGTAAACACAAAACCAAGCAAATGCAGGCATGTCACCAGGACTGAAGCACAAGTTGGAAACATCATCATGCCCCTAGGAAAATGGGTCCCAACACGCGAGATTTGCTCATGCAAGCGCAACCACTCGCCAGTCTCAACTTCATGCCGTCCATCTCATGTGCCCTGCCCTCAAACTGTACATCTCGGTGCCAAATACAGCAGCATCCACAAGCCCCAACCCAACTCGCACAACCAGAAGCGCCTTGGCAACCTCGCTGCCAAAGTGGTCCATGATGTACCTTTGCTTGCAGCTATGGAACCAGAGCTATTCAGGTAAAGTTTAGAGTCTTTAGACAGTTCGGAGGCTTTGAACCTTCGACCGTCCCTGAGCCCGGATCACTTGCCTCTACCTAGCGGCTGATCTGTCCAGTTCATGGCTGGAGAAAGGCGGCCGGCTCCTTTCACGATGAAGGGCCTTGGCTGGTGATGCCATGCGACTGAAGCTGACGATGCCTGGCATGCCGTGGACTGTATGAGAAATGCCCGGCGTGGCTAGTGGCCTGCGTCCTTCCTCGGACCTCGGGAACCCTCAACCCAAACCCGATGTCCTCCCTGGCCTTCGCTGTTTGTGATACTTCTTCCAGAAAGTCTTCTGATCTGGCGGCTCCGTGAAAACATCAACCTCGCGTTGCTTCCGAGGCAAGATGTACATGCTGGAGACATACAGCCGAGGTTGATTACAAACAGTGGAGATGCGGGAATGAACAGTCTGAGTCTGCAAATGTCGAATCTGATTGCCTGAATCGCCCCAAAGCCTAAACCCTAAACCGCTTTGAGGGCCTCCCCATTCCAGGAGTCCAGAAAGTCGGGGTGGCCCAAGGGTTTGAAGTTGCCCTTCGGGGAGCCTCCCGGAGCGAGTGTTCCATAACACAGAGACAGGGATCATTGGAGCTTAGCTAATGCTAGCCCGCTGCCGTTGCTGTTGCTGGTGTTGTTGTCTGCAATGACTGAGGTGGTGGTCTTGGCAGTGTCGCAACCTCTGGTTTAGGTATAGCTGTTGCTCTATTCTGTTCTGCTTGGGCATTGTCTCGCACGGATCTCCAGGACTATGCCACTTGTGCAGCTCTCTTGGGAACCCTCGGAGTAAGTATGCGCTGGGTCCGGAGGCCTTCCGGGCTCTCGTGGATGCGCAGGTCCCTGAACTCGTATCGCTTGTCGCAAAGGCCCCGGGCAGCACAGTTCTGCCAGAACCTGGGCTGCAACGAGCTTGACCGGCACCTCTCTGGACCCTGAGAGGCTTCCTGAGTTTTTTGAATGGCCGGAGAGATGTTGCTCTGTATACCATGAAACCTCGTCCAAATTCATCGTGGCACTAGCACCTCTGCTGCAAGTGTTGATACAAGCGACACTCTGGGCATGCAATGATTGAATTGCGATATTTACCTGGTGACTGCCTGCGATACAAGGCATGGAGTATGTACGATTATAAGGGATAATAAGTTTATAAGGGAAGATTGCTTGATGGCTGTTGCCCAAAGTATGACAAGCAGGCTCATCTCTCGGAAGAGCCAAGCAATGTGCGATGACTTTCGGCTCTGGGCTGTGGGGGGGGGGGGGGGGGGGNNGGGTTTAGGGTTTAGGGTTCTCATTGCGCCAGGCTTGAAGTATCTTCCAAATGTCTGCTTGACCAGTGCTGCCAAGAGTGAAAGATGGGAGCCTTGCTTTTGAGATGCCGTAAGATTCGATGCGTAAGGGCTGCGGCTGGAGTTCCAGACCTTGAAACCTTCGATTCGAGGTTTACGTGCTGGTCTGTCCTTTCGCCCGCAGTCGACGAGCAGCTTTCACATCCGCTATTGTGGTACCTAGAAGCTGAGTTGTCATTGCTTGGGCATCTGCGTTTCATTGCCTTCTCACGATGCGCAAGCCCTGGACTGCCTTGCTTCGACTTTTGCTATGGTCTGAGGGACGGGGCCTGCAAGCTTTGGAGGCGACAAGCCTCCACGGAGTCAACATGACAACTCACGCATGATGCGATTCAAATTCAGCAGCGTGGCTTGACTTTGGATGCCCCATCGGCTCGCAGCAAAAGCAGTGCCAGCAGCAAGCAGCCAGATGCAGTCGACCGTAACATCGTCATTTCATGCCGCACGGCTTGAAGGGATCACTGGCTAATCAAGCGACCGTGCTATCTAGATTCAGGTGAGTTGTCTTAGGCTGTGCCTGGACTGCCAGAGGCTTCCATGGTGCGCAGAACTTCGGGTCAGTGGCAGTCTCGATCATGCGTGAAGACAAGGACATGGAAAGGTCACCGCAGCAAAGTCCTGATCCCTGTAAGACTTTGTCAGCATGAAAAGCTGCAGAGCCACAATGGATACTGAGAAGTGAACGAAGCTAATAAGTCGCTTCCGCATCTGCGAGCTTTCTACCTACCACGCTGGCTACCTGCAGGTGCCCCAATCGAACTCTTCCTGAGTTGGTGCCTTGCGCCTTCTCCTTGCAAAACCCTTAGGACGTCCACTCTGTGAAGTGGTGTCAGTGGCGCACCGCGCCCTTCCCACCATCCAGCTTTTGTGCCATGCCTCAACTTCAACGAGGCAGATAATTGAGACGCGTTGTACGAGCAAGATGGGTTGCCTCTTACGGCAGTGTGTCGCTGTAACTACTTCAGAGTTGAGCAATATGGCTCGCTTGCCTGTGCAGTGACATGTGCACTTTTGTACAGCAGCCAGCTTGAAGCAGGGACGATGGATTCTCGGCTTACACCCAAAGCAATAACTAAATCGCACCAAAGCCATGCCGTGTACATTCCGGCACTGTTGAGAATCGGACAGGTCTCCACATTCTTCCTCAGCGCTCCAACAGCATCCTTGTCATCGGACTCTGTGAACCACACCTGCAATGAATCGCAGCAGGGCGTTGATCATTGTTAACGAAGAACAACGAAACGAAATACACTGCCAGGGCCAGGTTTGGACAAGCACAAGCTACAAAACTGTACACTAATAATTAATCATTAGTAGCTAAACTGTGTGTTGATATATTATTTGTGCTATCTTAGATTATACTATAGTCTAGCCTTTTCTACCATATTAAACAACATTAGATGATACTGTTGATGGAAAAAATTCTGCATGACCCAAATATAGTATAGTACCATAAATCCCATAGTTTAGGTATATAAGGTCATGCAGGATTTTGTCCATCAACAGTAGTATACTACAGTCACTACAGTCTAGGATAGTATGAGTACTCGGGGCTTGCTAGCCGCTCCCCATTCCACCCAAAACTCCACCCCCTAATACTCAGCCCCTCAAACTTAAGCCCTACACACTGAACCCCTAAACCCCTCAACAAAAACCCTAAACCCTGACTAGCCTTGAACTCTAAACCCGAAACACTTTGGCCCTAAACCCTGCACCCTAATATAGGGGCCTTAATAATTAGGATAGGGTTCTGGGGCCCATTATACTATAATCATGATAAGGAACCCCCTAAAATAGTACGAGTATTGGTAAGAACCCAAAACCCTAAACCCGAAACCCTAAACCCTAAACCCTATTATTTAGGCTCCTTTTGTTAAACTTCCACCTCAATACGGAGCACACCGGCGGCCCGAGGTCCGGAGAGCTTGTCCACGAGCCGAACTCCTGCAAGGCAGGCGCGGCGCCGGCTGCTAGGGTTTAGGGTTTAGGGTTTAGGGTTTAGGGTTTAGGGTTTAAGATTTAGGGCTTAAGGTTTAGGGTTTAGGGTCTAGAGCTTGCCTACTATGGGTAGTTTTCTAAGTTAGGGTCCCTTTTTTGAGGTGCTTTTTATAAAGGTGCCGTAGTATATTGGGGACCTAAAAGGGGACCCTAATTTAGAGAACTACCCATATGATAATGAAAATCATGAAAATAACCTATCATAATGTAACATAGCAGTATGTAGTATGGTACCTTTTTTTATTCAGAGTAATGCCATGAAATAGAATTTCCTGAGGGTGCAGGCCTTACACTACTGAGACTATAAATGCTACTACGAACTTCTGTTCGTCGCACATTCGTCTACAGCTCGCGTGGAAGTCAGTTTCGTCCTGTGATCATATTTGGCGGCTCGATTGTTGCCCCAATGATGCCAAGCACCAAATTGTTCCAATACCTGGCCCATGCAAGTTAGCGGTGGAGCTCTGGCCATCAGACGTCCAATCCTTAGGTCCTTCCAGGGACACCCCTACACCTTTTGAAGCCAGCCCTCCAAAGCCTCTGAAACCCAGCCAGCGCGGGGGCACTCGTCGATCTGACCGGGACCAGCTCCAGGCTTCAGTTGGAACTGCGCGTTTCAGGGAACTTCCAACTCTCGTAAAGCAGGAATGGAACTCGAGCCAACCCAAAGGGTCCTAGGGGGCAAGCCTGAAAGTGGCCGCCTTTGGCATTCATTGGGTCTTCCCACTCAGGACCTCAGCATCGAGGCAGCGGGTGTCAGCTCATGCAGCTATCGTATCTGAGCGGACGAAGACTGTCTCTCACAAATGGATACCCACGGATAGCCTGTGAATTCAGGCCGGTGCGGATGTTGTCTCTGAAAATCATGAGCGCATCGATCACGTGCAGTCCGTCATGCTGCTCTCGCACCTGCCGCGATCAGGCTCAAGTCTGTTGTCATACTCTCGACCCTGTCCTTGTCTTAACTCTAGCTACGGTAAGTACTGGTTATGATGCCCAGCATCTAAAGACTTTGGAAAGTCCCGTTGGGGTGGAAGTTTAATCATTATTATGCTGTAAAACCATGGGTACTGTCTGATACTGGTCGAGCGATTGTTTAGGCGTAAGTTGGTCTTGGGCTGTCCTGGGTTTGGTCGTGGTTTTGGGCATGATCTTTCTCACGGTGTGGGAGTTCTTTGGAACTCTGTCAGTCCGGACACCAGTCCACCGAGAGCATCCATGCAGGATGAGACCACGGGGTCCTTCACCGCCGCATCAGATCATGTCCACAACCCTATGCAGACGCAATGGCGTTTCTGCTTCCAAAGTATCTTTCTTGCGTTTGCTCACGCTGGACCAACAGCATCGGTATGTAGAACGACTTCGAGGGGTCAGTCACCCTGTCGAAATGCCGGTGCATGCCGGCGCCAGTGATGGCTCGGAAGGGGGAAGGATGGGGGCCGCGAGTGTCACTGCTGCCAGAAAATCGATGAAGATGTTGGCAACTACATCGATGATAAACCTGATGGCAACAACGATGATGATCATGGTGATGATCGTACTGATAATACTGATGATGGTGTGTTGGCTCCGATGCGTTGTTTCTTTTTGTTTGTCGCCGTTTACCGTTTCTTGTTTTGGGCTGCCTCCATGTGGCGTTCTGCGGCATGTGCTTTCCCGTGTTGCATATCACCGCTGTTTCCTTCTACTTTGCGGCACTCACTAAGCAACGAAAAACTTGAAACATAAAGCACATACCGCAATGTGTGAACTAAACAACCGCTATGTGGATCTCAATCTCGCCCATTGCAGGCAAGTTGGAGCAGTTCTCGGCAATGAACAAGCACATGTTATGCGCACTGTCCAGCTATTACAGCGAACCAGTGTGCTTTGTGGTCGTGTCTGACGAGGTGCATTGAAGCAGCTCAGCTAGACATTGGGTTCATCCATCCCGGATCACCGGACTCCAGGCCTGCTTACACTTACAGCTTCAGTTTCCCGCAACCTCAATCAAGCAACCACCGTGACCCATTTCAGGTATGAGAGGTCGAACACTGCGTCTCCGCGGACTGGAACCAGCTACTAGACGCTTCGATTACAACTGCTCGGAGGCATTGGAAGTGCTGAGCACATCCGGCGAGTGGCTGTATGCATAACGCATCATAACGCCAGATCGAATGTGCAAACAGACTTCAAACACCTCTTGGCAGATCTTGATGGCGATCCTACACTGATGTTACGAGACTTCAGACATAGCGGAGATTCAAAGCCAAACGGAAGCTCCTGAACGGGCATGATGCAAAAGTGCCCGGCGTGCAATGTCTTCTGGAATTTGCTGTATTCGCCCCACCCCCTAACCGCAAAGTTATACACAGCAGCTTTAGACCATATCGAAAAAACAACGTACATGTCAAGCCCGAAGACTCGCGCGGGAGGCAATCCGCTTGGATTCGAGCAGCGTGCTGGGCTGCGGCACGTGGTTCCACAGCCTTCGAATGTGGGCCGGGGGGGGGGGTGACTTGGGCATGAGCAATATATAGGGATCAGAAATCCGGACAGAAAGATGGGCCTGAAGCCACTGTGATTGGAATCGAAAGATCTGGAATGGGCAAGGCTGCAGGCTTTGAACAAGCGCATGCAGACTTCTGGGACCATCCAGCACCTCACATATAAAGACCCCACACATATATCGGTGACTACTACAAACTGCGGCTCCCTTGACTGTGATTGCCGTCTACGAAAATCTCGAACCGCGTTAGGCAACCTGATCTTGAAACCTACATTGCCCACAGAGTGTCCCACGCACAGAGCTAGATCCAGTGCAGGAATGATTGAATCATATGAGAAGTCGGCTGACATGCCAGTAATTGTCTTGCTAAACTTTCCGCCAGGAATGTCAATGTTGAAAGTATCGCTGCCACCACTCTTGTTCGGGCGACGACAATAGCTAGCATTCTTGGAGCTTGCGGTTTCATCCGGGCATTGCGTCTGTCAGCTATCATCCGACCTCCAGAAATCCTGGACTGTCCCGAAGCTCGCCACCTCCCGCTGAGGTCGGGGTTGTGGTTTGGTCAAGCAAGAGCTTTCGAAGTTCAGTAGTCTCAGTAGTCGGGGCTTTAGATGAACTGTTTTCATCTTCGGCTTAACCACTTGGATAAGTAAGCTGCTTAAATGCGAGGTTTTCGGGGTTTCTGCAAGAGGCTGAAGATGGCTGAGGTCTTGCAGTTTGCATCGACTTTGACGGGGGCTCAGAACACAGTGTGCCCTCGGCGGCTCTGCATCGGGTAGAAGACTTTACGCCGATGTTGGCAGGTCTTTGACGACGCTCTGGGTGATTCCGATGTCAACAGACACTCCAACATCCAATACTTTGCAACTTCCAACCCAAATTAGTTGTGCAGACTTCCGTTGCCGCGCAAACAGTTCCGGCTTCGCGCCTTCTGCGTCCTCTGTGAATAGTTCGCATCAACCTTGCCATCCGAGGTTACTTGCTCCCACACACTCCACCTCGGCAGTCAGCACGGCTGCTTCCGTGACACGAGTTGCCAGCGCAGGGAGATCCGATCGTATAGGACATTGCCAGGAGCGGGCGCATGCAAGCATGCTGATAGCTTCCCAGCCCCTCAGAGTGTAAGCCCGCCGCGTGTACTGAAGAGGCAAGTCCTGCTGGGTAAATGCTGCTCAGAGACAGTAAGAAGCTACCGCTCAGAAATGCGAATACTCAAACGAAACAACCGCAACGTCCATTGGAGGCTCCCTCCTCAGGACTTTCGGCTGGCGGGTTGGTAATAGCAATGACAGCAATGCAGTAGCAAGGATTTGGCAATGCGTAGCTGCATCACTACAACCAATCAGGAGCACAATGCTAAAGCTGCTTGACAGGATGTCACGGAAGGCGGGGGGGGGGGGCCGGAAGGATGTGCAAGAAGGGAGTCTATGCTGAAGCTTCCCTGAATACAAATCTTGGTGGTGTGTCACCACCATCGATACAAGCTAACGGCCCTGCAGGCCATATACCAGGCTGCATTGTTTGCTGTAACAGTGTTGCCAAATTTTTGATGGGCCTGCGGAGCAAACTAGCAACAGGGGGTCTGGGTTGCGATCACGAGGTGAGAACTGAGACTGCCCGGGCGGCGGGCCCACCGAGTGGGCACCAGCTGATTCAACAAAGGCAAAACTGACCCACGCCCTCATCTGCGTACTTGCACGCTGTAGCGCTGGCGCGAGAGCTTGCAACTCCAGGGGTGCTTGCCGTTGTGTAGAATGTAGAAGTCTTGGAAGCTAGCGGGGCTGCCACTGATCACAGGAAGACCAAACACACAGTTTCAGTGCCATTTCCATGCGCTCCTTCTTGAGCATTTCCATCGTCTCTGACTCATCCTGGCACATTTGCAATGATCTTGACAACAAGTTCCAACTGCACTGCGCAGGTGGACTGTACAGGTCGCTGGGACGCAAAGCGCTTGATTTCAAGTCTACACTGCGTTGTGAGATTCTCCGTTCTCTGAACCGCTTAGTTTGCGTAGCACCTGCCACCAGCAAGAGAAGCCGAATTTCATAAAGGTGAATTTTCGAAGCCCATGGAAACCAGACCTTGACCCAAGCCCCGGCTCAACATGGATCCATAGCCTCCTGAACGAACTGAAGCTTGTCATTGATGCCCTCGTTGAAGCTCAAAAACCTCATCCGGGGAAACAAGGCAATGCAAATAAACCGGCCGTAGCCTTGAACAGGTTTAGATCCGAGCATGAGTCCATGGGCAAGCTGTCATCGTGTCTGGGTCGCAGAGATTCACCTCTGAGCTGCTGACATCTTCTCCATGAGTACCTGGCCGCGAGCACGGACAGAAAGAGGTGGCGCGGAACAGCACGCAGCAATGATGTGGCGATCTAATGTTGGCAAAAGCAGGTATTCAACATTGTCGACAACACAAATTTAAGCAAATTTTGCACAGGCTTGCTGTAAATATTGAGTCAGACACCGGAGACTTGGGAGTCTGCATCTCGTCCGGGAAACTGTTCGATTTGACCCGGCTTTCGCGAAGCTGTCGTGGTGACAAGCCGCCTAGGACTATGATGCGCAAGCTTGCATATCACTTACCGTGTCTGTGTGTGTGTGTGTGCGTGTGTGCACGATAACAGTTTCATATGTAGCCAACACATGCCACTGCACGCAGTTCTCGACTAGATGTAAGTCCTTAAACAGAACTCAGAATAATGCAACAGGCGTGTATATACAAATCAACAACCAAAGCAAACACATAAACATAAATTCGCCTCGGCCCCGGCCGAAGCGGTCAGAGGTTCCTATTCGGATTTCCTCTATTCCCCACCTCTTAATCCCCTCCCCAGTCGCCCCCACCCCTATATACGTGTGAACCCATAAATGATCCAATGGATTTGGGCTCTCTGTAGGGAGTCCCACCCACCCAACGCCCCCGCCCCGGCCCCCGGCCCCCGCCCCGGCCCCGGGCCCCCCCGGCCCCCACTCCCACCATGTTCCCTCCGCCTTGTTTTGTATGCAGTCTCCTGCCCTTCCCCGGTCCTCGTCCGCTCCGCCAACGGCGCCTTCAAGGCACCGGCAGTTCGTTGGCCCTCTTTGTTTGCGGCCGGGCCAAGGCGGACGACGCGAAGCGTTCAAAATTCATATGTACATGTTTCTCTACATGCTTGCTACATGTACACACTGCATCCGAAAAGTTCCGACGCTCTCGGTATGGTTGCCACACTCCACTGAAGCTAATATTATTCCTTACGGCTTTAGGGTTCCTTAATGCAATAAGACCATAACATACTAGAACCCAGTAACCCTTGCAGAACACCCTCAAACGGAACCCTGTCTAATTATTGGGGCCCCTATAGAAATCGTCTCTGGAACTCCTTGGCAACCGGCCTCGTCCCGAATCGCTCGGTCGAATCCCTCATACTCAGGTCTATGGCTTCGAGCCCGAATCGGATCATGTATGAATAGGGGTCAAGGCTGACGGTTCAAGGTTTAGGGGTTTACAGTACAGTTTCGGGAGGAATGGACGCGCAAGGGGGTGGGGGTAGAATGTTTAAGTTCGGGCTGCAGATCATGTATGAATACTGGTCTTCGTGGAGTGCCCGGGTCTATCGCATGCAATGCTGCAACTCCAATGCTAGCCTTATGCGTCTTGCAACCACAGCTTTTCTCCCGAGTCATAGACATGCCTGAGGAAAGATGCCAGCAGCTTGGGGCAATAATTCCGTGGATCACCAGTGGAGTCCTCAAGGAAAGGACTGCCGACGCTCTCGAAAAAACAGAATGCCATGATCTTTGATGCTTCACCTTGCTGATTCTTGTCCTGAAAGTCTTGCATCTAAGTGTCGTCTGAGATGAACGCACAATGGCCTCCAAACTCTGGAAAATACCTCAAGTACAAATCACGCTGGAGCTACACCCGGAGCTTGTTCCACAAAATGTGGCTGCGGTTGCATCGCAAAGGCTTGAGTGTCATCTGCCACGGCACAGCAGCACTGCTTCCGACACCTGCTCGGAAGTTGGCAAACTCCTGAGTCTGACACTCTGACTCGGAGCAGTTGAACTGGGTGTACAACAGCCGCGCAGGGTCTAGACGTGGAAATGCCGTGGCTGGAAGAGGCCGCCAAGCGTGCAAAGGCTTTCTTTGCTTGCGTGGCTGCTTTGAAATGCATTTCCTAATTTGCTACACTGCGACACACTCAACTTCTCCGCTGCTTTGGCGATGGTACGAGCTGTGGGGAGTAGAGGCTCTTCATGAGATGCATTGAGGTGTCGTGCAGGTATCTGGAGGAGTGGAGTATGCGGGAGATTCGAGAAGGATTGCTTGGGGGAACATTGTAATTATCAACTGCCAGTAGAACACCNNCCCCCCCCCCCCCCCCCCCCCGATCTAAAAAGCCGAAAGCTCGTTGGGTCGACCAGCGGATCGTCCTTTGCATTCATTGCCAGGAGAGGTACTTGTACATGCTTCCTGAGAGCAAAACACTCGAATTCGTAACAACGTTGCAAGCTTAAGCCAAATACCTTTGCAATTTCGGCAGTGCGTGATCTGTCTTCGCCACTGGCGAGAAGACCAGAAATTGTTCTGGGCGGGTCGACGTGGGCGGCTGCCCTGTGGGGCTTCTCACCAATTTAGGAACCTGCATGCAGGCGTCTTGAGACAAGGAACTCGACACTACAACTCAGTATAAACATACGGATCAGACTTGAGTAATCCTCGGATTTGGGGAATCTGACCTTCATGTGTGCTTTCGCACCACCGACCCCCCGAATTCTCTGCTAATGCAAGCCATGGTGCAGAAAGCGCATGGATCCCTGAGTCCGGTAATAGTCCAGCTTGTCTTTGAAGCCGTACCTTAAGCCAAGATCCGACATCAAGACAGAGCCAATGTACAGCTTCGACTCCGGAGCTTGACAGACGCCGCGGGAGTTCAGAAAAAAGACTGGCGAGACCCTCGGTGCTATCAACAGCAACGTAGTTCTCACCAGGCTCTGAGATCGACAACAAACTCTAAGTCCCTGCTGCCCTCTGCTTCCCGTCGCCCTCTTCTAACTCGTATTCACCAGCAGAATCACATGAACCATGCATAGCTACTACGTCGTACAGACAAAGGGGCCTCAATAACTAGAGTAGGGTGTTGGGGTATGTCGTGCAAGCTCTCCAGTTAATATAATCAGGAAATAATCTCGCAAATTTGTAAGGCTCCTATGTTGAAGCTTTGTTCCATGTTTCAGCCCTGCCACAGGGGGGCCACACACGCGTCGTCGAAGTCACCAATGGTCTCTGCCTGCAGCGTCTTCTCCAAGTCGTATGGCACCGGCTCTCCTGAATCAGGACTTAGGATGGGTCTTTGTGTTTAGGGAGTGTCTTTGGGTTTGGGTTGGTATTGGGTTTGGGGTTTTCATTTGGCACATATGTATAGGCTGTCTGAGATTCAGTAGAACGGAATTGTGTTGTGGATTGTCTGCTTCAGCTTGGCCAAGCGGAGGTACTTGGCCGCTTGCTTCTGATTGCGGCGAGTAGCAAACCCACAGCTGTGCATAATCACCTACTCGCAGTATCTGAACGAATCATAGCCCCGGAGCTAGAACTCCGAAACAAGCAATGTCTTTGAGCGCCTCTCGCTTTCAGGATCTCAGCTTTCGCTTGCGCTTTTGGCTTCAGCGACTTCCTCACATGTAGCGCATGCAGCATTTCCGCGTTTTTCAACAGGTCGGAGGGGTAGGCGGAAGAGCTCTTCGGGATTCGTGTTGAGCAGCTCTTTCGCGGGACTTGCAGAGGTTCAAAAAGTGATCAAAGCATTGAACAGTTCACGAATGTCAGTATGTCTACCTTTGTAATTCGGACATGCGGCTGTCACTGCTGTATTCTGCTTAGCACTGGCAAGCACAGCCCTGCTTATTGCTAGTAACCGCTGACTTTGTGGTGTGGTGCTTGTTAGAGAAGGCTGTAGCGTCGAAGAGTGGAATCCTCGATCATCGTGGGATTCTCATGGCAGTTTGAAGTACAGCGAGGCACAGTGTCTCGGACTTCGGACTTTCATGTATCTAAAGATCAAGCCGGCTCGGCCGACTTTCAAATCCACAAGGCACTTCAACAGGCTAATGTAGGGGCCTGCAGACGCCAGGGCGTTTGCCGCGAAGCACTTGTTGGGGGATAGAAACAGCGTTTAGGCATTTGGCCATGCAATCATGCAGCTATGAAGTTTGCCGTGCTGTGCCTTAGCCAGGTCGGCTTTACGACAGTGACAATGACGACTGCTGGTACTGCTTTCTTCGTGTTGCTGTTGTTGTTGTTGCTGTTGCTGCTGCTGCTGCTGCTGCTGCTGCTGCTGCTGCTGAGGCTACTATCATCAGATATCAATCAGGTCATCATTGAGTCATCATCAAAACTCATCAGAGCAGGAGAATCGCCATTGTCGCTATGATCATCGTCCTCTTGTTCCTCCTTCTCCTGATCCTCTTTGTGAATTTCCTGTGATCATTATCAGCATCAGCACCCTCAGCATCAAAGCCAGCAACAACCATCATCGCTATCATAGTCATCGTCGTCGTCACCAACACCTTCGATGCCATCGCCATCGATCATCATCATCATCAGCATCATCAGCATCATCATCGACATCATCATTGTCGTCATCGTCGTCGTCATCATCGTCATCATCACCATCATCAGCAGCCTCGTCGACATCGACGTCGCCGTCGTCGTGGTCACTGTCTCTTCGGCATTCTCGTCATCATCCGCATCAGCCGTAGGATTGGGACTCCGGGTTGGACTAGTGGAGGAGAGCTTTCTGGAGATGTCTGCACCCGAGAGGCAGGAAGTTCCATGCGTAGAGGCGTCCTTGGCAGCCGACCCCAACAGATCTCAACAGAAGTGTCCAGTGTTTCGAGAAGCTTGCGGTCGTGAAGCCGCAATCCCTGATGTGACGTCGGGTCCTTCAGAGAAATCCCTCAGCTCGAATCTGATCCCATCGCCTTCGTTATCGGCAGGTTTACCGTTTCCAAACATCACAGGTCGAATCTTCCTGCTTATGTGCTGCTTGCGTCGTTGTGCTCCGAACCTGCTGCAGCAAAGCTTCCCATGCCAGCATCCATGGCGGCAGAGCACACCTTCAAGGGTTAGACGACCTTCTGCTGAAATCATCGGTGGAAAGTGGGCCAAGCTATCCATACGACTCGTACAGGTCAGCCCTCGCCTCCTTGACAAATCCTCGTGAATCTTCTCAACACCGTGAAGCAATAGAGGAAGAAAAATCCCCTGGTGCCGAAACGTCATCCACCGGCTGCGCGGCCAGAGGCCAAGCAGAGCTATCTGCCTCTGGCATGAAAGGGACGCTGCAAACGGCCGCGCCCTTGATACCCAACGAAGCCACGTCCTGGCCGCGGTCTGTCTGTCAACCGTGGTGTGACTTCTGCCTTCAGAAAGATGATTCAGGACCTTATTCTGTCTGAGCATATACATTCCCCCACAATGCACGCAGTGGTCATCGCGTGTCCTCCCCAAGCTCGCCAAGCAACTTGCAGATGGCGTTGCCTTTCGGAAGCATTGCGTCTCTGGGTAATGCGACACAGAGCCAAGCCAGCTCCGAAGCAGGCTGCCTCCCAAAGAGAAGCCCGACAGGAAGATCTGCCGCGACGGGGAGGTATGCAGCTCCGTGCAGAGCTGCACTAGGTCGTCGGTAAAGCCTGTCTGGGCCGCCGAGGCCTAGGGGGCAGTAAGGCTGCTGACTTGCGACTGGTGCCTCAAGTATGCTCTGAAGCCTAACATGCAGCAACCCAAGCGCTGAGTCGTAGATGCCACGAGCACGAACACTGCACCGGTTGCGTACCCCGCCCGCCCCACATCCCTCAGTAAGCGCAGCCGAATGCCAAGACCTGAACGCGCCTCGAAGAGTTTACCTTTTTAAGATTGTCCGGCTATCCAAGCCACTCAACAACAAGGTCCTGCCTACATTGTAGAAGCCGGCTGTCCGATTCATCTCCTGAGTGCTCTGCATGACAATGGCTCGACGGCAGGAAACAACACCCAGTGATGCCGTGACCACACGATAGCAGCACTCAGCGCAATGGGCTTTCTTTTGCTCTTGGAGCCTCTGCAGAGAGCCGTTGGCAAGCCCTATCGGAGATCCGAGCAAGAGGTGATGGCTTCTGGGATGCCAAGTGGCTCCAGAGCAAGATCTGAAGCAAAGCCTCGTGATGGGATTCCCAAACATTTTTGGATCTTGGGGGGGGGGCTTTCAGGAGCTTCTGGATCGGCAAGTTAGGATGTCGAATCCGGCATGCAGATTACTATGTGAGGAAGACTCCAGGTGACACTCAATGCGACAGTCATTTGTCCGAGCTTATCCTTCGCCAGAGTGTAGTGGCCATGCCTTTGAGAGCTTCGGCTCACGAGAATTAGTTCAAGCCTGCGAGCATGTCACCTGCAGCAGCAGTCTCAGAACCTGAATCCAACTTCATGTCTGGATGCTTAGATCCTGAGCCGATTCGCATCAGGAGTTGCGCAGCTCCGGGTACTTTCAGGACTTGAGGGTTTTGAGACCAGGGCGCCTCTGAAGTCAATCGCAAGTAGAAACAGCGACCCTTGACAGAGAAGGCATGGCAACCCTGGAGAGCTTGGATGCCACGCGACACAGCCACGTCGAAGCCCTCGCTTTGGAAGGCGCGCGCCGAGCGGCAGCCTAGTTGTGCTTCGACTGGAGATTCATCTGTCGTGCGAGCATCTGTGTCCTTAAGAACCTTATAGCATCATCATTCCGATAACAGCGTTTGCAGAGACATGCAAACTCAGGTAGCAGGTAGCCGCTAGCCAAGGCGCAGAATGCTGTGCGGGAGTTGCTTTCCAGTCCGTGTAGCAAGATCACCTAATGCCAGTTCAAGACAGGCAAGGAAAAGGTCATCTTCCTGTCTCTGTCTTGCCAAGATTGAACTCGAAACTCCGAGACACCTCTCAAGCGTCTCAAGCCTTCACAACGAACTTTCAGAAGTACCGAATTGCCGAAAGGTCCAGCACAAACCTCAGGCCGAAGCCTGATGCAAAGAAAACTCCGGACCCTTAAGATCGATCCCCAAGTAACCACTGGTCGCTCCGACGTGATGGCACCCACGGCAGGACCGGCCGCAGCTGTGAAGTCGACGTCCTCGGGGAGTGCTGAACCGACGATGCCAGGCTTAGACCCGCGGCACATGACCCGAAAAGCCTCCATGAGGTTTGGAATACAATGATTTTTTAGTGCGACCAAGCAAGATACTTTGGGCTGCAGATCATATGACGCCAAGGTGTCAGTGTATTGAACCTAGCTGACATGCAGATGTGCCTCGCTGTGCTACAAACTGGCTAAGGGACGGGCGTTTGCCTGCACTATTTTGGGGATATGTGTGTTTTACTCGAGAAAACGCATAGTTTCGTAGGTTTCGGGTTGTGACAGGTTCGTATTGAAACTCGCAAGTTCCGTGTTGAAGGTTTTGGGATTAAGAGCCAGGTTGGGGAGCAGGAGGAAGCAGAGGTGAGGAGAGAGAAGTGCATTTCACTCGTAAATCTCGAGGTTTTTGGAGCTTTCACTTCAGGACTGCTTGTAGTGTGTTGTGTGTTTTTGCCTGCTATCCTACGCTTTGAGTGCCGGCCCGGATTTGTGTTTTTCGGGGTCTCCTGTGCTATCGCAGCACTTTGTTACTTTGTTCTGGTGCTATCGCAGCACACAACTACATCATCATCGCAGCACCTGTTTTTCTCTACTCCGGGTTGCCCGTGTGCTATCGCAACACTTTAAGCTTTGGCTTTGGCTTTGGCTGTGCTATCACAGCACTTGCAATGTTC
>CAJNDV010004402.1:0-32032 GCA_905221635.1 Symbiodinium sp. CCMP2456 | reverse complement strand
GTGCTATCACAGCACTTGCAATGTTCTTTGCTGCTCCGGGCTGCTCCTGTGCTATCGCAGCACTTTGTTATAGTGCCATCGCAGCACACAACTACATCATCATTATGGTGCTATCGCAGCACTTTTTGTCACGGTGCTATCACAGCACTTCGGAATGAAGACCTCCTCGACGATGATGCCGACCTGTTTGGTCCTGCCAGGCCCTGATAAGAAAGTGGCTCTCGAGGCTTCGAGGTTTCACATACACCTACATATGCATGTACATATACACGTACATGTACATATACATATACATATACGTATACTTATACTCATACATATACATATACATAAACACGTTGAGTTTGCACTGTAGGAAAAATTACATGCTAGGTTCCGGTGTTATGATATCATGCTTCTCGAGTGTTACAGTCTGCCAAATTTGTTTCCCAAAATCCAAAACCACAAAACAAACGAGGCGTTGTCCATAGATTTTTCCATAGGTTTTGGCCGTCAACGACAGAGATTTCGCGATGCATTATCCCAAAAGATTTCGATGTTTCTTGCTGCACGACAATCATGCCCAACCTTTTGGGGGTATGGATTTTTTTACATACAGACAAAGCTAATGCATGTCGAACACATTTTAACACAAAACAAAGTCACTAGAACGACACAATCTCATACCCCTAATACCTTTGGCTCATCCCCCGGATAGCCTGGCCGAGGATTTTCTGTTCGGATTCCAAGCCCAAAACTGCAAGCATGCACGGGAGTCAGAACCAAGAAAGCGAGGGCAAACGCCCGGCCCTGAACCTACAAACTGCATCAGCCTGTGCATAGCACAGAGTACGTCATGTCGGTGCTCAGGCGCTATGGATGGCGTCATCTTTGCAGCCTCGATCATTGCGGCACAACATCATTTGCCAAGTGTCGAAAAAATCACCATCCGGAGTGTCGTAGCGCTGACCTCGACTTACTGCTCAATGCTATTCAGATGTGGCACACACGGATGCTGGTGGGTGCATTGCGGTCCACGTGTTTGCCAACTGCACCTTCGCACTATAAATATAAATAGTGTGCATGCAACCAGGAGATATTTGCTTTCAGGCGCAGTTGGGATTGAGAGTGGGATTGGCCTGCTCTCCAGATCTGAACCCCAAATCTCCTGCAAATCACGGGCTGCCATGTTGCGGTGTGTGTCCAGCCCCTGCGGCAAAGCATCTGGCCTCCAGTGGCAAATCTGAAAAGCTTCATGCACCTGCTTCACTCGGGTGGCCGAAGGTCGCAGGGTGCCCAGTCCCTTGCTCCAGCTCGCTGCTGCCAAGGCGCCCGAACTTAAAGATGACCTCGGAGCCCAGGATCGTCATGACGTGTTGATTGAGCGCGAACGCCGCTGGCCTGAGAGCCAAAAGAGAACGTATTGCAGAGCTATGCGAGACCAGTTGAACTGCATGGATGGTTGCCTCATGCATGCCGTCATGTTGCATACCGACGAGCTAGCAGCCGAATGCAAGAAGGCCACTGGCCACCCTAGCCTTGAGCTCTGATTGCGCTCCGCAGCAGTATGCTTCGGAAGTGCATGGCATTGAGGTCCGGTGGGCGATCGCTCAGGGGCGAAACTCGAAGTAAGACCACGGCCTTCTTGCCCATAACTGCGAACCATTGCTATGCACTGGCCCCATCTATGAGTTGGGAGAATGCAAGATGGGACATGTAGATGGGAAGCCTCACGAACACAGCACTTGTTCACCATAGTATGAGTTGTCGGCTGTTGTCACCAAGCTGCGAGAAGGGCTTCACCCGAAAACTGCCTGGGACGCAAAGCAGAAACTGCAAGTATCTCGCATGCTCTGGACTGTAGAGACTGTCTCGCTTGCCTCCCTCATGAACTGTCCGAGCTAGCCGATGCATATGCGATCTTCGCAACTACTGACTCCCGTCAGCGACTAGCTAGCCACCAGCCCTTGAAGGGTGGGAACTGTCGGCACATGTCGACGAAGCAAAGAACATGAGGGATTCCCTGACGTGTGGGGGCGCTGGTTCGTTGTTCATCCGTCGGATCTTCACTATATGATAGACTACAGGAAGTGCCGAATGCATCTGGTAGGCGCCACAGACCCATATGAAGCTCGCAAGTGTCCATGCAAGTACCAGCTCAGTGACTACTGAGCAAGAGCCAGCTAAGCAGCTGATGATGGATGCAGACTTCTGCAGCATGCTCCGCACTCTGAGCGTGCTCCCCGCCTGCAAGTCCGAGACATCAGACCCCGACACAGAAGAATCGAGGGACACCAGAAGTGTGTCTCTGTTTGGAATGTCACCCTGCGACGGTGCGGCGAGGCTTGCAGCACGAACTACGCCAAAACCCAGGTGCCTTTCCACGGCTGCGTGAAGCTGGCCTGGCAGGGCATGTGCCTTTAGTCGTATGGGATTTGGGCTTGAAAAATCCGGCTTAAATCTTCGTGGCTGTTTGCCTTAGCTGCTTCGCATAGACGGGCACGTTACTTAAGAATACATCTGCAACCCTAAAAGCTGCGAGTCTCCAACCCAAACGTAGATTGAAATCTCGAAATCCTCCGCCACTCCAAGTACCCCGAGCATTCGCAACCTCAGCCCGGACACCTGAGCACTCGAAGCTCACCCCCCCACCCCGGTCAGCACTCTGTGTCCCTCTCCTTGAAAGCTCGCCGACCGCGAACGTGCCGAGACCAAACGCAAGAGAGATCCGAGCCTGGGAAGAAGTTGGAATACAGATCCAAAGCCACGGTAGCTAGCAGTGCCAGCACCACGTCCTGTCTCAGTATCCAGCTGGACCTTGCGAGCTCAGCCAAGAGGCAGCTCGAGACATCGCGGGAAGACCAACCGCCGAACCAAGCAATTGGGGCCTGAGGGCTCCGAAAGACTCTCTTGGGTGTAGGGTTTCGGCTTTGGGGGCTTTGGGTTGAGGGTTTAAGCTCTGGGGGGACAAGTCATCTTTCATGGTTTGCTTTATCATCTTGCCGTAGCCTGCGTAACATCATCTTGTGCCGTTGTGATATTCGGCTTTGCGAGTATAGGGTCGCGGTGGTGTGCTATCCTGCTTTCATACGAGACCTTTAGCGAAGCGACACCTTGTTGCCTTATTGCCTCATACTGCCGAAAACTAGTCACTACATTCCTTTGTGCTGGCCTCCAGGACATCTGCGGCGAGGTGCTGCGCTGCCAGCATTCACGAGGGGGTTGTGCGACGGAAAGCATGGCAAATGAGGTTCCCTGTGCTTCTGAAGTCAAGCTCGTAGGCTTGAAGGGGGAGAAACATCTCTCTTTACAATGCCAGGTTGGTTGGCGCGGTCGAAAAGCTAAAGAGCCTAGATGCAAAGTCTAAGTGGAAGGCCAACCTGTGCCAGAAAGTGTAAGTGGCAAGTGGCGGCGTGCACAGCGACGGAACAGACTAAGCATCATGATGAACACTGCTGCATGATGGACGAAAACGAAATGCGTGAAACGCATCATTCCATAACATTCGCTTATCCAAGTCGTGGGTCCAAGGCGCTACCATTAGCAATGTTAACAGGAAAGCTGAAACAACGCTGGTGTATCTGCGGTCTGGTTCTGTCCAGCGCAATTGTCCTTAGTGTTGCGTTACTCTCCCCGAGCAAGGCTTTTCGAGTTCGTTGCCGGGTGGTGCAGTTGCAGTTTGTCAGAAGTCTCCGACTCAGAGTCTATCGGCCGTGCAAGCAACATGCGCTTCTGGGGCTGAGATTACAAATCCAGTTCTCGCTGCACCGCATGTTTCGACAGCGTGGCTTTGCAGACGACTCTGCGCAGTGAAAGATGAGAACACTACCACTACTGCCCCATTCGTGCGACTTGAAGCTACTACGAACCTGGACCCGCAAGCATATGCTTGCACGGCCTGTCTTCCGACTGATCCGCACTTGTGCAAGTGAGGGGCATGTCGGACTACTCGTGTCCCGCAAACACAGCGATTTCCGCACTGTGGTGAACAAACGAGCTCAACCAGGTGTTACGATACGCTTCGAACTTTAGGCGTTGGACCGATTCTGGAGAACCAACGTTTCGAAAGTCCCGGCAAGCGGGTATCGTGAGCGTAGGTGAGAGCTGCTCTGTCTCAAACGCTTCCACTTGCAGGAAACTGCTCACTCGCCTCCTCAACTCCGAGACTCAGTGCTGAGAAAGAAGGCTTCATTTCCAAAGCCACTATGTGATAGCGCCCATACTTCCTAGGCAACACCTACATGCAACTTGGACGGTCGCTTGAGTCTCACAGAAGTGAACATGAGCCTCCTAGTGTGCAGCCTGTGCACGTCCCTTCGCGAGGTTCTCTGCGACTAGGACTTGTGACTATGACTTACGGCCACAGGTGTCCAAGGAGTCTTCTGTTCCCTGCAAGCCAGGCCATCGGGTGTGCCATCATTTTCTGAACGGTATAGCTGCACAATCCTGCGATCTGAGCTTCGAAAGTCACAGTTTGTATGAGCCTTCTGGGACTCTGCTCGTCAGGAGCTGATTTTCAGGGCATCTTGGCCTGTACTTCTACTGCGTCAACCCAGCAGTCGTCCACGAAAACCGTGCCTCGTCACCCCTCACGCCCTCTTGCTGGGGCATGCTTCGAAGCTCATCGCCAATGAGTCGTGAATCGATCGACTGGCATGGTATCTGGCTCCATATACCACTTTGCTTAACGAGAGCTGACAGTTTGGGGTTCTGTTCTCTTCTTGCTTCCGATCGCGCCAGAAACCCGAAACATCGGTGCTGTACTCGGACCCTTCGGGGTTCTCAGGGAGCAACTTGGGCATCGAGTCGAAAGAATCCCCACAAGATTCTTGACGTCGCCATGGAAATTTGTATTTACCGGGGGATCAGAATCTTTCAGAATGCCCGCTCGGAGTTGGTTGAGCGTCCCGCGTGCAAAGGATCCGCTCTTGGCTGGCTTGTGTGTGAGCAAGAAAACTCTGAAGAAGTTGAACAACGGCCCATCTGACCCTGAACACTGCGTCTCACATTGTCGCTCTCTCTCACAAGTGGACGAAACAGAACGTAGTCAGGACAGTGCGCATCTGCTTGACGGCAGATCTCTAGAAACGCTACGCGTCCGTCCAAGATCCTATCATGCTTTGTAAGCTCTAGATGCTTTCACCGGGCCCCTCAGCCAATCAGCAAAAAAGCAAGAGGCATCGGCTTGCGATCAGTGCTTAGCGGCCGCCGATCCTGCAGCAAAAGCAGCAGCAGGCTTCTGGAGCGGTGTTGAGACATTGACAGGGGTCACTGGAGGACTTCAGGTCCAAAATTTGCGACTTGACGGCTTCTTGTGGATCAAGGCGGAACTCAGGGCTTAGGGACTGCGTCTTTCACACCAGGTCAAGCAACCACACGGCATGTTACCTGAGCGCTATCGAGACTGTTTGGGGCCGTTCTGCCAATGACATTGCCAGTGTTCAAGCGTGCGGGTGTGCGGGCGGGCGTGCGCGCGGGCGTGGGTGTGTGTGCGTGTGTGCGTGCGCGTGCGAGTGTGTTTTTGCGCGCGTGTGTGTCCATGGGTGTGCGTGGGCATGCGTGCTTGGGTGTGGTGGGCGCGTGTGGGCGTGTGGGCGTGCGGGCGTCCGTGTGTGCAGGCTGGCGGGCGTGCGGGCGGGCGTGCAGGCGGGCGGGCGGGGGTGTGGGGTGGGTGGGTGCGTGCGCGCGTAGGTGGGTTGATGGATGGGTGGGTGGGTCTTGCTGATTGTCAGCGTACAGATGTTCGCGTGCGGTTACATGTCTTTCTCGGTGTGTATAAACAAACCGGATGAAGTGGTATCACTATAATATCACTTTGTTCATGACGAAAGCCGTTTTAGGACAGCGTCAAGACTTCAACTGGCTGTCGCCAACCTGCAGGCGTCAAACAAAAGCCAGCTCACTGTTGCATAGCACTACCGTTGTTGCAGTCCTGATGTAAGCCCTGGGGCTTACCCAACACTGGTCTGGTATGTTCTGGTGGTGCTGGTGGTGGTGGTGGTAGTGGTAGTTCTGCTACTGCCGCTGTTGTCATGCTACCACTGTTTCCACTGCTACTACAACAGTGATGCTAGATAAGAAAAACTCGACCATCATCGCCATGATACCCGTGTCAACCAGAACAGTCGCATGGTCAATCACAGATTCTGACCACGAATCAGGGATCCCAGCCAGCCTTGGAGGTTCGTTTTTGTTGGCGCCTCCTTGACAGCAGTTTCCTTTCTTCTGCTGTGCCTGGCGCTCACAATGCTTGTTAGCCTTGGGGGGAGAAGAAACGACCAGCGGCAGGAATCTGCGTGTTTCTATTCTCGGTATGGCGCGTCTTGCAATGGAGGTCCTTAATCGTAGCTGTCGCAGTGGTCTTCAGTGGTGATGGTGCATATTCCGTCACAAGGCGTTCTTGTTTGGAAGCATGCTGTGTGACAAGGCCTTTGCCCATAGCACCCTGCGACAGACGACTGCGTGACTCCGGAACCCCGAAGAAGGTGGCTCCATGAACTACTCTGATTTACTCCTCCATTGATTGATGCAACGGATGCGAGCTTCTTCGGAAGAACGTACACCCATGTTGGTCGAACAAACCCGCACCTCACAGCGGAAACACCTGCTTTGAAAAAGGGTTCAGCCAGCTCGTACAACGCTTTCTACAGTGCCGAAGCTGCAAGCACAGCCGGTCGGACGCCGGGAGCACCCCCTGGCTGGAGACCTGAAGAACAACAGTTAGCGAGTTAGCGCCAATACCTCTCATGGAAATGGTTTGTCAAGATGTCTGTTGCGAAGGGCTCGGGACACCCAACCAGAACACGGTGCATTGTCGGGTGATTTTTTCTGTGATGTGCAGTCAGCCCATTGTGCCTAGGCCTAGGCATGATCGCTATGACTGACAAGGATGCTTGTCGAGATCTCGGCAAGCTAGATGAAGATGGCATCGATCCCTTATCGACTGAAGCGAATGTATACTAGCTGCGAGTTTCAAGCAAGTGCTCCGAAGGGGCCTTCGAGCAAAAGCCTCAAACCCGAAGCCCATCGAAAACAACATAAGCCACGAAAGCCCCAAACGGCCGCCCGCACCTCCCAGACCCTCCGGAAACTTCAACAACAACGGCATCCCACCCAACCCGCACAAGCATGCATCCTCTCAGCCCGCCACCGATGCCGGAAGGACCAGCTGCAGACTTCGGCTGGGCCTTCTGCCTCCTCCTCCGGTCGATAATGAGGATCTTAAGCTATATAGGGGTTCAGGTCGTGGAGATCCGTTGAGTTTAGAGGGGCAGTGGGTTTAGCGCAACCTGGAAGGACAAGGTGTGCAGCATCCAAAAATGCACATTGCGGGGACAGCCGCAGCCTCATTTCGACGAGGTTCTGCGCAGCAGTCAAGAACCTGCAGAATCTCAAAGACTGGAGCGTACCATGAGGAGTTGGGGTGCTATCCTCTCGGTGTACCTCTGTTCCAACATAAGATCTGTGACGACTGCTCCAAGCTCTCACAGCAATCAGGGATGGGTTGGCTTGAGGATCAGTCCGCACGTACTCTCAAAGTCTCAAAGCCACACGTCTTGCAGGGTTTCGTAAGTAAAGCCTGGGCTACGTCTGGGTTCTTTGGGTCGTGGTGGAGAGCACTGCACCCCGTCTCCTTTCATACTCGGTAGGGCTAGCTTGCAAATGATGTGTCGCAAGTAGTTGATACAGACCTCCTCCAGCTCGGGCCCTGCCTTGTTGTTCAGATTCAGATCATCCAACGCAAGGCTCTACGCATTGTACGCAATCACCCCCTGAAATACTGAATGGGGTCTTGTCGAGAGACGCCATGTCGACATTGGCGGCCGTCTTGGCCTGGAGTGAAAACATCGGTCGGCAGGGCTGGCGGGCTATCAAAAATGATGCTGGCCCTGGAGAAATGCTAGCCGTAGTGTATGCATGTTTGCTACATGTGCATAGTGTAGACAGACACGGAGCCAAGCAGGCATGCAGGGAGGCAGGCAGGTAGGTAGGCAGATAAGTAGATCGGTAGGCAGGAAGCTAGGTAGGTAGGTAGGTAGGTAGGTAGGTAGGTAGGTATGTAGGTAGGTAGGTTAGGTAGGTGCATATTTTGAAGACATGTGGTTGGTCCTCCAACTTTCTGCGAACATGCTGAACTTTCGAACACGAGAAGCTGGAACGTGCGACATTGGATACCTGGAAATCGCAAGGGCGAAATAGAGGCAATTCAGTGTGGGCAGTTGGAAACTTGCACTTTGCAGATGGACATCTGGGAAGCTGGAGATCATCTATTTCCGTACGAACATACGATAAATTACTATACATAATTTTGAAGTTCGAAGCGTCACGTACTTGTTAGCCAGGCTTTTTGTTGTGCTTGTCTTCAGTAAAAGATAAGCTGGTGTTGAAGTGCAATATATTGTTGGGGTATGGCAACGCGAAGAACCACGGTGCTGCAATGGTCTGAGCTCTGGTACATCTTGCAGTGAATGTGACATTAAATCCAGACCCTTGGTAGGTCAACCTCCTCCCCTGTAAAGGGGGTATGAGGGCCCTTGAGGAAAGGGGTTTATAAGTCAGGGGTCTACGCTGCAATCGATGTCCATGTAAGCTACCTATCATACAAGGATCTACTCAATAGACTGAATGCTAGTTTTCTGATCATAGCCACATATCACATATTTGTACAACTACAGCCTTCTTGTGTATGGGAGAACAATCGGAACGGATGACACGGCTCAGCATAATCCCAGTCATGGTTGATGGTATTTGATGGAGTGTATTTTAGGTGGGGCTAGGCAGCTTGCGAAGTCTCACAGGCTCCGATTTTGCTCCAGTCTCTTGCATGGCACTTCAGTAACCCGGCAGCCCCGAGAACGAGCCAACGAGCTGAGGCTTCCACCGAGGTCGCGATGAAGAAAGCTCCAATCTGCTCAGCCTCGCAGACGAAATCGGCTAGGAGAAGACTAGGCAGGTGCCGAGTTTTTGTTCTGCTTTCAACCTCTTGGGAGAAACATCAGGGATGGGTCGTTCACCCATGGCGAAGTGGGGGGCCGTTGGCACCATGTGCCGGCGGGGGAGGGGGGTGACTCAAGACCCCGTTCATGAACCAACCCAGTGGTAAATCCTGGTAACTGCAAGTGCTTTCCGGCCTGCTCAAGCCGCCCTTCCTGGGAGCCCTACCCGATGTACACAAAGTCTTTCCAAAGTCCCGGGAACACGTGGCCTTGGCTCTGCCCTCGTCCTCTGTGACCTGGAGCTCCTCCATCATGTCGCTCTTGTTCCCGACCTGGTTGAATTCTGCTGGAAATTAGGAAGGCTGCGCGGCTTGCTTGTATCTGAACCGACGTGACATGACATGCCTGCCTGAGGGATTCTGCTAGCCACAGCTCTTTGCTGCGCTTGCGGAGCCCCAGTGCCGCCACTGAAGAGGAATGGGGAGTCCGCTAGAGTCACTGCTCGGGGCCTCTTGCTTCTTGAAATCAGCATATGTACATCAGGCGCTGTGGCCGCTTGAAGCTGACCTGCAGGATGATCTGAAGGAACTGATGTTGCTGCAGGCCTCTTGGTTTTGGTCGCTCGAATCTGCTCAAGCCAGGGCAAGCGATCAATGCATCTCTCACGCACCCCGGAATCCTATCCTAAATACAGTCAGTCTCTGGGACTCGTTGAGATAGTGAGGGGAGAAGGCTCAAGCCGCCACATGCTCGGCACCCGAGGGCAGTTGGACCCTGCAAACTGATTGAATTCTGGCGCGGACAGCTTTAAACAACTTTTGCGAGTAGCCGCCGCTGCCGCAAGTGAATTTGCGGAATGCAAGGCTCAAGGCAGGCCTAGCCAGCAAACCACACTGCCAGGCCCACGTGCATGTCATGCCTGTCACGGCGAACCCTTGTACGCCGTGCCAGGCATGGGAGCATCGCGCATCTCCTCACACGACCAGCGAAGACGCGCCCGCCTGCGCAACAAGGCACATGTCATGGAGGGAACCATGCCTTAGGCGATCAAGTATCTTAAAGGGCCTTTGAAACAAGATGAGATCTAGAAGACCCACTCATTGCCTGCCATGTTGGTGAGTGCACAAATGTCCCTTAGGCAACCTGGCCTGCTCTTCCTTGGGACATGGAAGCCCAGAACAACTGGGGGCCACCACATAGGTGGGAAGCCCGGCCAGCCATCGGCCAAAAGCATCCTTACGGCTGAAATTTTCGCAGTGCAGATATCAATTGCTTGTCATTAGGCACTCCATAGCAAGCCTTGTGTTTTGTGTTGCTGCACCGTTCTGTTTGCACCCTCCTGTGCGAGCACCAACTTGAAGCTGGGACGCTTTGAAGGACACCCCTGAGATGCTGCGAGCAGTGCCAGCCTTGGATGTTCTCTTATTACCGGGAAAGTCAGGAAAATTGGGGATTGATCAAACTCAACTGAAAAGAGCGGTGTTGCTTATACCAGGTTCAGGGATGACATGCATGAAGCTCGGCTGATAAGGAACAGCATCTGGGAGTTCTTCTGCAGTCTGGTCCCCTGCTGGACCCCGAAAAGGTATACATGTCTTGCTTCTTTGTGCTCGGACCCCAGCATCCCACACGTGTGCCGATGTTTCCTCCGGGACAAGACATGGCCAAGAAGCCAGATCCTGCAACAAGTCGCCGGTGTGGTCGAACCTGGCTTGGATGCTGTTTGCCAGGACACACGCACCCTCGAACTCTGTGATGGGCCGCCTCTCCAAGCCCGCGTACTTTTTCCAGGTGTGAGAGCTAAACTCTTCTCTCTATCCACTGAATGCAACTAGTACACTGCTTCGAAAGCAGGTTGCTGCTGTGCGGGCTGCCAAAGTCTGGTGTAGCAGGAAAGATACTCGGTTCAATTCTGGGGTTCCTGCGTACATACACAAGCTTCAGCGCTGCGCCTGCTTGGAGCGTAGATGCCAAAACGGGAGTTGTTCTGAATCGCAGCCTCGGGTCATACAACGACGAGAAAGTCAAACCCGCGCAGGTGCATTGATGGAAAGGCATTGTCTTGTACACTTGCGCATGAGACTACAGCCCTCTTGTATGTGAGACAAGATTTCAGATGGCTTGCAAAAGAAACTTCAAATTCTCTGCGCCACGCGTTACCATCAACACGTGTCATGTAGCCTTACGCGAAAGATGCTCTCTAGAAGCTAAGCTATAAGCCCGAGCACCTGTTTGTACTGTTTGCACAGCGATTTAGGGCTGAGGGTTTAGGATCCCTAAACCCTAAACCCACCGAGAGAACGGAACCTCGAGCGCTCCCAGAGCCCTTGGGCCCCTCGGCTCGGACAAGGCGCACCCAGCGTTGCGTTCGTCAACCGCCCGAGGAGCGCTAGGTAACCTTCTTAGGGACGTTATAGGGCCATTAGGGTTTAGGGTTTGGGGTTTCAGCGGAACACCTGAGGGTCAGACTTGGCGGGTGCTGGGATGCAGGCCCCGGGTTTCAGGGCACAGTGAGCTTTCTGGGACTACAGGACTGAGATGCTCTGCTTCTGGGACGCAAATAAAGAAAGCCAAAGGCATTAGAGAACGTTTGGTCCATCAAGGCATCAACGCCCGCACTGCGAGTATCAGACCATTACGTGTAAATTCCGGGTTCTGGATCACACCCTAAACCCTAAACTCGAAACCCTAAAACCCTAGGCAATTATTTAGTACATTACTTTAAGAAGACTGCAAGGTTCAGCAGGCTTCTTTTCACCGAGCCAAGGCACGACCAGGAGTGGAGCTGGCGGACACTTCGGCAGTGCAAGTGGAGGCTGGACAAAGGCCCAAGTGAAGTACTTGGTACCTTAGAAGCGGATTGGGACTTCGTTTTGGGCTTTGGTCCGTGTAAGGAGTCTGTGGCGTGCAGGCAGCATAGAGCTGCAAGATCCGACTCGAAAACAAACCAGCTTCGTTTCGGCGGCAGACTTTCAACTTTAAGCGGACAGCAGTGAAGGATGACCATCCAACATGAAACATCCAGCAGCAACCCACGGCGTGTTCTTGCCTCTTCAAACGAGAAGTCTGAATGCACTTGCATGCACGAAGCTCGCCCCGCTAAACTTCCGACCGTTCTCACGTTAGCGTGACCCGAAGAGAGCCAACAGACTCTGTGCACGGTCTGTGCATAATGGCATGGCCGACCAGGACGCTCTTGGATCGTAGTGGATTGTAGCAGACATACCATCCTTCACACGCACACAGCCGAGAGGCTGGTCAAACTGGTTCTGCATAAGGAAGACATCTGCCTTGGCTTCAATCAAGGACCCTTCGTCCAGCTCCATTTCGGGGATGGCTACAGAGGTGTCCCTACGCATGACACCGAAAGCCTCGTAAGTGCCTTTGTGTGCAGATTAGCCACTTTCAGCTCAGGCAGGATGCGCGAGACGTCCTGGCACAGACTCACTGACAGCAGCTGCAGCGGGCGGTAGAAAAAACACTATGTACCTGGAGTCGTGTAGCTCTCTGGCCAAAGCGAATTGCGGTTTAATTTCACAAAGCCCCTCAGCTTCATCTAACGCTCAGCAGTATTGACACAGTCCCCATCTCGCTCAGTTTGGCCTGGAAGGGCCTACTCCAAACTCCGCGGCTTATTGGTGCGGTCTCGACTCGAGATTGAGACAGAAGGATTTCAGCATTTCACGACAATCGTGCTCCGCCACAGCGTGCGCGCGTCTGGGGATGTAAAGTCGTCTTGGGAGCCTCAGAACTGCGGCCTGTCGGTATCTGGAGCTTGGACTACAAGGTCTGCTAGGTGCTCTTTTGCTGTTTGTGTCCATGCTCTCATACAGAGTAGAAGCTGCTTGTTATGTTATTCCCAGTGCTACTAGCTGCAGTAACTGCAGTAGTGCACCGTGGTTGTGGCCGTGGTCGGGGCGGTGGCAGCAGCGGGAGCAATAGGTGGTCGCAGAGAAGACATCTTGTTCCTGGTGCCATCACCAGTATGGCTCGTTTTCTCATTTATTTCCATGGGTAGTCCTGAGTCGTCGTCTTCGTAGACAATTTTCCCTGTAGCACTGTAGCAGCAAGCATTAGCTCACACGATCGCGATCACGATTATAGTATATAGTAAAGTTATTACCGACTATAACACCGAATCCGCCGTCAAGCTCACCCCTCGTGAAGTGCCAAATCCAAATCCTGAGCGCTGAGCCCCTCAACATTAAGCCCTCAACGTGCCAGCAGCACCTCACACGTGCTTGGAGCTCGTCCAGCTGCTCTTGCGGCTTCCTGGCAGCCCTCGTGGAGGAAGCTTCCTGACAGTTCTGTAAACACTGCAGCGCTTAGAAATCTGGCACAAATTGCAGCAGCTCGCCCGAAGCACGAATATGCACGCATACACAGACGTATCTTTATAATATGTATACAGATAGATAGACAGATAGACAGATAGATGGTGAGGTAGGTAGATAGGTAGATAGGTGCATGTCTGTGTAGCTGTACACGCACAAACGCAGACACTTCAAGGCCGGTGGCCTTCGATAAGATGGCACCACTTTGCCATGAAGTTGTCGACAGGCCATTCCACACCCAGGCGGAACCTTTCGTTTTCGCGGCGACTACCGAGAACTCAGCAGGGCAGCAATGACACATCCTACGAAGTCGAGTGCTGGGATAGGTTTGGCCTATACCGATCACATCGAACTCATCGAACTTGCTGTCTGACTAGGCGGCCCATGCTCCCTGCATCTTCAGCCCTTCAGCCTGCGCAAGTGAAGCTGCGAGCCCAGTTCAAAAGTTACAGTGCTTTTGACACCTGGGACGAGTATGACAGTGATGTGCGACGATTTCCGCCTTGCACCTTCCAAGCCGTAGGTAATTGGCTCACAAAAGATACTGAGGCAAATCACTAACACGGCCTACAGCTAGAGCTGCCTGGTCAGCCGGTCAGAAATTCACAGCTCTCAAAAGGTATTCCGTTGCAACATGTTGCAACTGACAAATGCCCCCAGCAAGCAGCATCAGGTACAAATGTCAACACTGCGGCCTGGCGCGTTAAGCCCTCTAAACAGAAAGCCCATGCCCGAAGAGCACAGCCTTCCTCCACCTAGGCTACAGCAATGCATATAAGTAGCTCGTCCCAGAGCACGGGCCAGCCCGACGGAAAGAACATGCCAGCTGCAGACAGCCTTGGCACTGTCCACTCTTACAGCCTTACAGTGGACGTACTTGTCATTCGCAACTTTCTGCTCTCTTCTGAAACCATGGGGCATGGGACACTGCATTCGCGGAGACCACCCTGAAAAGGCTGATGTGGCAGAGGCCAGGAAACACCACAACCCGCGGAGAAGCTGATAGAGATGATAGCTTCGTGGATATCCTCAGCTGAAGCCCAGGATTGGAATGAGCGGTCAATCACAACATCGGCAGCAAGTGTATCACCTTTAAGCTGCTTGGTGGCAAGCGCAGTGCGTTCCCATGTCGCTCTGAGAGGGTTCTGGCTCTCAGTCTGGGTTACGTGCTGTGACAACAGCTCCATTTAGCTCAGATGCCAGTCCGCGTGGTGAAGCACACCGACGCCGCCTGCACTTTGCCCCGCGAAGACGAGCTGTGACGCGCGCCTGGAGTCGGTCTGGGCTGTGAGTACTAAAAGGCGGACAAGAGCTAGGAATACGCCTTTCTTTGCCTGTACACTCAGCTTTGCGTCGAGTTCCAGTGCACTGTAGATCCACTGATCCAGTCGTTCATCATCGTCCGGTCGTAATTTCAGCGAATAATAACTCCAAACCCATCCAGCTACCGGGATCTCTGAAAGCTCGCGATGGCCAAGACTGTGAATACCGTCATGTGTGTAGCAGGCGTACAGGGCATCTACTCACAAGCACTGTGGAAAAGGCACCTCAGGGAAGTGGTGTTCACAAGGTGCTCCACAACCGCCTCGAGAATGTGATGTCCGCCTCAGTCATAGTCACGGTTATATGCCCCTGGATCTGACACAAAACCAAGATCTTGCAGCAAGAAGGCACCATGGGTGTTGAGCTTGAGAGGCGAGACAAGATTGTCCAAATGCCGGCGAGGATGCTCATCTGCAAATCGCCCACGATCAGCCGTGGTTTGTGGTCCATGCCTCCACGATGGACAGAGGTTGCGTTTACAGCAACACCTCACCGCTACTTTGCTGCTGCTGCTCCTACTGCTACAAAGACAACAACAACTACTACGACGGCGACCACGACCACGACTTCGACTACGGCCAGTGTCATCGCAAGAACCAGCACGACGACAAGTGGCTGGAGTCCCGTACCATCTTAGCAAAGTGCAAGCAGCCGAGGACGAGGCCCAGCCACAGGTCCCCACTGCAGTATGGCACGAAAGCCTCTTGTGAAGAGAAGCTTCTTGAGTGGAGCTTTGGATAACCTGATTGCTCTTGACGTTTTGCCTCTGATTCTGTAGCTGAGGAGATTGCTAAGAGACCGGGCGCTCATTGCGTCTGTCGAACGTCCAAAAGCTGCTGCCAACTGCGGGTCTGTCGGCACGCGAGCACCTGTTTGTAAACAAGAGTAAACACAGTGGGTGTTCGCGAAAATGGCCATGTGGATTTCAAGAAACTCTTGTGCTTGCGACGGTCTAAGCAGTGACTAGGCAGCTCTGCTCTTTGCCCAAAAAATGCTTCCTGAGTTCCTCAAGATTATCGACTGTTCACATCTGCTCCATCTTGCAAAGTTGGGAGCAGTCAATGACAGGTCCTGGTATTTGTGTTTGTCTGTCTGCGTCTCTCTGCGAGTTCGTTTCTCGGCTACCACAGAGTGAGTCCCTGTGTGTATGTGTGTATGTAGACGCATATGTGCTTTCGTTTGCATGGGGTTGATGTTCAGTTGTAGTACCACTTTGCTTTTCCGGCAAACATGAGAACCATAGTTATTCTGCGCTGCCACTGCCGTGCTTGCCATGCACCTGCTTGTCACTGTTGCTGTTGTCGTCTGCCTGTTTCAGGTAGATGATTATGCTGCTGCTGCTGCTTCTGATGATGATGATGATGATGATGATGCGGATGCCGCTGATGGCAATGACAAAAACTTTGATGTCAAGATTACTGTCGCTGTTCCTCGTTGCTGTTGCTACCACCATTGCCGAGTCCGGTTACTGTTGCAATGAGTTTATTGCCTGCTGCCGTTGCTTCTGCTGTCGCAACACTGCTCCCACGATCTCCTGGCTGAGTGCAGCAGGGTAGCCTGACTAAAGCCATGGAACACGCTGGACGGAGCGCTCGAGAAAGGAACCGCCTGTCAGTTGAGCAGAAGACTTGGATTCGAGGCTTCTCGAGCCGGATGTTTCTTCCTGATTTCCAAGTCCGGAAAAAGAGCACGGAGTAGAAGTAAGGTACGAAGGTCTTCGTTGAGCTAAACTGATCGCTCACACCTAAACCTCGCCTTCAGCAAGTGCCTGAGGCAAGCTTCAACGTCCGGTCAGCACTCTTTCGGAGGTTTTGCAGAAGGGCCGAAGTGTCAAGAACCATGCCGCAAGAAACCACACCACCGAAGCGCGCATAAACCGGAAGTCACCTGTAAACTGCAAACATCCCTAGGCAACTGCATTGACGTCTGGCACTTCCAAAGACTATATATGTATATATACATTGTTACATATAAAAAGTACAAATACCTATATATATATATATATATATATATAAATATATATATATATATATACACATAAATATATACGCATACAGAACATACACTATATATAAGTTATCCTACTATATCAGACTATCACTTTAGGTTATGTGGTGTGACGCTCGTAGAGTCTATTCTGTAGCTGCCCCATGGCTGCGGCCTCGGGATCCCAGGTTTCGGGCCAGGGATTCGAGCTGCCATGGCTTGTAGCAGCTCGGCGCCTGTTTAGGAAATGTGTCAGGTCCATGAAATCTAAGAGAGAGTCCATAGCAACGTCTTCATAAGGAACCAGTGGCATGCCTGCAGTCGAGGGCATCGATGCACAGGCCACCGCCATCAATGAAGATCACCCACTTAGATGGGTCTTGCTCACCTCAGCATCCAAGAACTGTGGCAAGTGTTGCTGAACGTCTTGCGACTCTGGCTTTGGGAGGCTTAGCCTTTGAGCTTAACCGATGGCTGATGGACCGGCAAGGAACCATAGAAGGAGCCCAAAACTTGCAGACCCAATAGCCTCAATCCTGAAGAGTAATGTTTAGGGATTCCCATCACTATTTGTGCTTAATCCGGTTTCCAACTTTCTGGGGCTTACTATAGCGCCTGAAGTCGGCCGCCCTGAAACCAAGCACCTGCCGGTTGGAACCAATTCAGAAACAGGGCACAAGAACCTTATCACATTGCCTGTATCTGCATCTTACATACATATATACATATATATATATATATATATATACATAGAGTTCCTAATACATATTTGTATTATATACATATGTCAGTCTGCAATTGGCAATAGATGTGTGTGTATATATATGTACATATATTGCTACTGCTACCACGACGATGGCTGCCGCTACTGATAGCCAATTTCGCCGATCCCTCTCAACGGTGCGGACCCGCGCTATGAGCAAGCTCGTCTCAATACCTGGAAAAGGTTCGGCTTCTCAATACCGAAAACTTCCAATAGTAAGACCCCGGAAACTTCGCACCTCCGACCTCCAAACTCCCCACGCCAGGGTGCGGATGTAGAATCCTGAAGGGCTGGAATCCAGGCACTTGGCGCTGGTCTTGGCCACGACGTCGCTGGGAAGGAGGACCTTCCTGTCGAGGATTTCGGGCCCGGGCTTCGGTGCAAATTGGAACGCGGAACATGCTGCGACCTTTGAGAACTAAGGTTCCTCCTGTGCGTGTACTTGGTTGTGTGGCACTTTTCACTCATACAGCAGCCTAAACCTCTCTCTGTGCCGACCTACCGACTGAGCCAGCTAGCTGCATGCTGACATGTAGGTAATGTCGGCTCGTGTGTTTGTAGCCTGATACACCGTACAGCGTGTACCCCAACAAAGTAAGACCCTGCTACATAAACATGTTGGTTTAATCCAAATTTCAGCCTCATGCCCGCTTTGACTCTGAATTTTCGACACAGAAAGAACCACGTACTGCACTGGCAAGGGCACCCGCCAATTCACTGGCCGGACCGCACTCTTTTGCGTACTTCGCTGTTTTTCGGTTGCACTTGTGGCTCTCTTTAGACGATGCACGGCAATGGGTTCGTTTTAACCCTTCCTTGCAATCTCTTTCAACGCAGTTCACGGCACGAAGACTCGTTTCCTCTCTCGCTCTCTCTCTCTTCTTCTCTTGTAGGGCTAAAGCTGGTGGTCTGGATAAGGATGTATCTGTTCGTGTCTATGTTACGTTGCAGCAGCGTAGTGTCAAAGATTGCCACGGCACACCTGGGCAAGTCGGCAGCGGCCAAGTCGGCAGCGGCCAGGCCGATGAGCAGCCCGATGCGCCACATCCTGACATCAGCTCTCAATTTGGGTGGATTTCTATAAATTAGAGTTACTTGTGCGGGGCAACGATGTCGCAGTGACAGTCGAAATCGTCGTCGCCGTTGCGATCGTCGAAGTACTGGTGCTGTTGCTGTTGCCGAAGCGACTGTCATTTTCATGATGCCATTACTGTCATAGCGCTTGTAGTTTTCACATCTTCTTCCGAATCGTGGGATCGATTCTTGTTGTAGTGCGTGCTGAACTTTGCAGACCGAAAGCTTCAGGGGCTGAAGACATTAGGGGCCTGAAGTTTGGGGGCTGCCGGTAACTTATGCTGCCGACTGCTGGTGCTTTTTGCGCGGAGTCTTGCTGCGGCTTTGGCGTGCTATGAAGGATACAATCTTACCTGGGAGCTCAGAGGGGTCACCAGTTTCTCGGCTGCAAGGCAGCTTCAGTCCAGGCTTGGCGCTGAGTGAATGAGAGTTGAACTTGTCGCCCGTGCACACCACTTCTCAAGCTACAAGCATCCTTCGCCCTGTGACGCAGAAAATGAACCCCAACAGCTCCGGTTAGAGGATCCAAGCGACTGCGCCTGCTTTGTCTAAACAAACAAGAGCAGAATTTGCAGCACAGCCCAGAACTAACAAAACCATGGGTGAATCCAGGCCTGCAAACAGAGATGCTGCAGTTCGCGTACACAGGACGGGATGGATGGGGACTCGACAACGAGTTCAAGTATCAACGTCGCTCGCTTCTGGTTTGACGTTGTCATGAGCCGTTGGCTGATGTCGGTGACTCAACAGATGGTATGTTGCTGAAGTGCTTTTACAGGAGGGAGTTACAGCCTGCTGGACTCTGCTTGCAGCCGGCATGGAAGCATGTGATTGCTCGCCTTGCAGATTATCAGCACGCGGGTACCTGTTGGGCCAGATGCCTTTCGAACAGTAGAACGGAACAATATGCAGCAGAGCACAACAGACCCGACACATACATGCACACATGCATATGGCATAAGCGGTGTATATGTCTGCAAGTGTCTATCTTTCTGTCTATCTATCTATCTATCTATCTATCTATCTACCTGCCCTAGAGACTTGCATGCTCGTTTTCAGGGCGTCAAGATTTAGACGTGCTCCGGGCAAGCCACACGAAGCCAAACCGTCCAATATGAGAAACCCTGGTCCATCGGAAAGCCTGTCTAATGGCAGACCCTGTGTAGTACAAAAACACAGTCTAACAGAAAACCGATATAACCGACGACTATGCCTGACAGAAAGCGAGACACATTTCCCCCACCAGGCATTTCCCAGCTTTACCACCCCAGCCGAGCCCCCCCGTAGTCCACCCACCTCACTAGGATGTTAGACCTCCCGCACACTTGAGTAGTGAAGACGAGTTCGAGAGGGATTCTAGAGACCTTACCACTCCACTAGTGAAGAGGGTCATGTTCACGATGTATCCCAGCATCTACAGTGAGCTGTCTAAGAGTTTACCTTAACCTCGACTCGCTGGCTAAAATCCGCATCAGTTCAGCATTCCCATCCACATGCCTGCATCATATATCATCACAGCATAATATGTTCTGCTATCATTGTCCTGTCGTATTCTCACCCGACACCGGGGTCCACACCAGAATCTTGATTGTGGTCGGACCGCACCTCGAGAGCAGAGCTATGCCAAAGCTCGTGACGGTGCTGGCGAGAGTACACACGTGCTGCCATCCGCCAGACAGCCGTCCCAGCATAGGACGAGGTTTGGGACTTCCTCAGCATCCTGCGACCCTTCCACTCAGCAACTCCAGCAGCTAAGGCCAGCGCTCGTGGTGTTGCTGCACTTGGCCCAGCCACTGCTCGACATGGTCGAAACTGGCCTTACCCGTCTCACCGTGCGAAGTTCGGATTTCCCTCAGGACTCGCACGTGTCATACTACGGCGCCGGTTCTATGCAGAACACCCTCAAAGGCTCAGCGTTTTCGGGCTCACGACTAAGAATGGCCAGTGGTTGGAGACTGTGCCGAGTTGCCTGTCTTCCTGTGCTGGTCCAAGTTGCTGAGGTTCTATTGACTTGAAACGCAGCCTGCTGCTGCAGCTATGCTCCGTTCTACGGATCTTCATGGCTGTGGGTTCGGAGATCTTGGGAGGGGCTTCACCTTTGGACAGACAATCTCGACTCTATCAGCCATCTGACTGGGCCATTGAAAAGGCCACGTGCATCATGTTGCAACGTGGTCGCGCTTGCACGCTGCTTCGCAGCTTCCAATGTAAGTACATAGCGATGAGATCCGCAAGTGAATTCTGGGCAGTAGCCGGATGCGTCCGTGCACAAAGTGCACGTGAGCTTTGTTGGAACTGATTTACCTGCTGCTGTACTGTACTAGCACTTCTGCGCTGTTTGTCTGATTCTCCGCGCCCGTCTTACTTTTCCGAGCGCCAGCAGTAGCAGTAGCAGTCGTAGCAGTCGCAATAGCAGTAGCAGCAGCAGCAGCAGCAGCAGCAGCGGCAGCGGCAGCGGCAGCGGCAGCGGCAGCGGCAGTGGCAGTGGCAGTGGCAGTAGCAGTAGTAGGTGGTGTTCGTGTTGTGGGGAGGTAGTGGTAGTAGTAGTTGCTGCAGCAGCACTTGGTTCTTCTATTGTTTGTCGTGGTAATGGCATTTTATCTTGACGTCTTTCCCCTGATAGCCTGATATGGGACTTGTTCAGGATTGCCTGTCATGCTTACGGCTGCCGTCATCTGGTCACCAGTCCTGAGGATATCTGGGTTTTCATGAAGCATGAGTTCGGGACTAATGCGTCTTCCACCAATCCTGCAGACATGGTCACAGAAGCTCGTCACTGATCGACATTACTTGAGACCCGAAGTGAAAACGTTCCATCCGATAGAAATTCGGCGGCGGCCGATGGTGATAATTAGTATTATGATGCTGGTGTTCCTGTTGACGTTGATGACAATGGCCGATGCTGATCAATCTGAAGAATAACGGAAAGAGCTATGGTTCATTTCGCTGTGCTTTTTGTTGAAAAAGCCTGTCACAACATAGCCAAGATTTTCAGGGCTTGAATGCCTTGGTCTCACTACTTATGTCAACAGTCTAAGCCTCAAAGCACTAAACACTTTGTAACTTGGGCATGTTAATACGACGCCACCGCCCAATCCGCTCACTTGAGCAAGCCTTCGGCCCCATACCTCGGTGCTGGCTACAACCGCTTACGTCCAGTGCAAACTTGGCTAAGTCCGGTTCCGTATAATTCATGCGATGCAGGAGTTAGAATGGTTCAACTAGTGTATCAGCGCACCAAGCTGAAGCTTCAACACGTCGGCACACTATTGCAAGGCTACCCATGCTGTGGGAGCATCATCTGTGCTGAAGCACAAAACGAAGTTTACATAATCCAGTCGGATAGTACAATGCAGCGTCGTAATACAGTTAAATGAGAGCTGCCTTGCCGCAGCATCGAAGGGGCCTTCTGCGGAAATGATGCGTACGTTCCCGTTTCGGTGCCGGAGCAGCGCAAGGAAATCGTTCAACAAGGGCTGAGGGGCTGCCACATGCACACCATATCGACGGTTTTGCAAAAGCGGATTTCTGATGCAGCTTAGCAGAGCAAGCAAGCTCGAATCACGGTCGCGGGCGAGAAAAAGACAGAGAGCGAGAGAGGGAGAGTTGAGAGAAGGTACAGAGTGAGAGCAAAGAAAATCATCTACATTCCGAAACCCAGCCGAGAAGCTACTGCACAACTCTCATAAACACAGGGGCAGTTCTGCGCCGTGCTGCAGAACATGCAGTCCATTCCTTGAGGCCACCCCAACTGCGATGAAGCCAAGCCCGCTGTAGCCCCAACCGGCTAATTAGGAGATAAGTGAGTTTGCAAAAATCATTGTACCTCATCTCCATTCCCGAACCCGTTCCTCCCCAGACCACAGGCATGACGGTTTCGTGCAGGTTGGGGTCGTCTCCATTGCGCCGAGACTCTCTTGCAGGAAGCGCTGCAGAAACTTGCTCGGGGGCTTCTTTCTTGGCCTCGGCAGTCGGCTAGGACGGCCCACAGACGATATCCAAAACTCCGCACGGTCAAGACCCCGATTCCATCTACCGTTGATTCGCAGCCTTCTTCAAGCAACAGCTACTGACGTTTCAAGAAACCTCCAATCCCGAAAGACCCAACCACTCTCAATGCCCAACCCCTTCTTGACAGTGACTGAGTCCTGCACACGCTGGCCTCAGCGGCCCTCACCGCCTTCCTGTGCATGTTCAGCGTGAGGCTGTCGGCACGTTTTGGGGGAGACACGAATTTCGCTGTTTGCAGAAATCATACTGATGGGAGTAAGAGAAGCACAATATCATAGTCATAGCATCAAAACGATAATACTCGTCGCTGGTCTTTACTTTCCACACGATTCTGCTTGCTCTGCTAGTGATAGTGGCGGCTACATTGAAACCCTGACCGCATCTCCCGATAACCAGGCTTCAGGTTTTTGCGGGGGAACCCCTACGGTATCCATCTTGGTGACCTATTATACCCCTGTGCTCAGCGCATAAGCAGAACTGTTGCAACCGGGCAAGTGACCCACCCCTAAGTGTCTTAGCCTCATGAAACGCGGGGAAAAGACCTCGAGCCCTGGAACTAGGCAACTAGGCAGGCCGAGAGACAGGTGATTCATCCAACTCCTCTCCAGGGAATCGTCCCTCCTCGGTAGTGGTGTTATTGTGAGAGCCACAGGACCAAGGCCTGTGCCGTTTTTTGACGCCCTCTCCCGTACTGACGGCCCTCTGCAATTGGACTACACTTGTTAGCTCTTGAAGTTGTCACGTTGAGTGGTTGAAGATTCGAAGCCGTGGCCTGCGACATCTGGTGAACCAAGACTTGTTAGTAGAGCTTAATGCTTGTGCAGACTACTTCGACTTCTTATGAAGGATTGAACCAGGAAGATGACAACTCTGAAGTCTCAATTTTCGTTGAGGCTTCACTCCATGGCCGTCTCGCAAGTGCCCTATGCCATTCTTCGAAGCAGCCGTCACTTGATGTCTGTGCGTGAGAGCGGCATGGACACTAAATGGTAGTATGGTAGCATCCCTAACATAAGAACCAAACGAACTCAAAGCAACCCCTAACAATTACACTCCGCACGCAACCCCGGTACTGCGCTGACAGGCCCCATAGAAATCCTTGTGCAAGCCTCGCTAAAACCTCTTACCCCCCCCCAGACCTCAAACCCTCAACCCCTAAACCCCGACCCTAAACCCCCATTTAAACCCTGAGCTCCGAAGCCCTAAAGCCACACTTGCTGAGCCACGCCGGGGCAGCCGTCGTCACTGGAGGGAGGCTCGGCAATCGAGCCGGCCTGCTGTCAAACGTCCACGTTTTCACAGCTTAGGGACCCCTTGTTGTCAGGCTTTGAAGGGGCCTCAGACAAGAAGGGTTTCATAAAGACTTCTTTTCCTGTCTTGTCGTCAGGGATGCCTTTTTCGACGAGCATCCTGCAATTGGTTCTACCTCTATTTGTCTAGCTTTCGGGCCACTGGCAGTTCTGAAGAGCTTTTGTTGAAGAGGCGGCTTGTCAAAGATTGCTACAGCTACAGCACTCGAGCGCTTCGCGTCTCTGAGCCGGGCGATGCCACTTCCGTGGGAAAAGTCTGCCCCTTCAGTTTTGCAGAGTTGCAGAGTTCGTCGAACTTCGCCAACGACACTTCGTGAAAGTGGCACAACCCACACACCCAACATGAAAACGCAACTACCTAAATCTACTACAACACAAACCTTCCGGGTTCCTTTGCGGTTCAAACCGTCATGAGAGCAAGCTTCTTATATTAACCCCAAAACTGATAAGAGTTCCTCCAACCCCCAACCCAAACCCCTAACTCCCAAAAACGAACCCCCCGCCCAAGTGGAAGCCCAGGGACGATGAAGGCGACTTCGCCAGCTCTGGCAGGCGCAGTGGGGAGCGAGGCCCTGGAGGAACAAGGGGATTGATTATCAAAAAACTGTTATTCGTACTATTATTACTTATGATTGTATTTATAGTATCGCAACATTAATAGTAATAACTGATTTATTATATTAGGTTTTCGAATCGTAATTTTTAGAGGTTTCGTTATTGGTTTCTTCAAGGGTTGGATATGTGGACTCCTCAGGGTTTCTATGATGGCTGCAAAAGCCACAAGGTTACTTAAGGGGTTTGACCGGGTTTCAGGGTTTAAGTTTAGGGTTCAGAGTTTCACGTATAGGTTCAGTATCAAGCTGTCAAGCAGCTCCTCTTGTGGGCCAGAGTTGAAGTTGAGGTTTCAGGACTATAGGGATTGAAGTTTATCGCACTTCGCTGGTTTGCTCCATACCGTTCACCTCGGAGGAGGGTAGAAATTAAATAGCAACATGGTGGCACTTCAGATTGGGGGCGGGGGGGCAACAAGCTTCGAACATCACTACAGTACCAAGTAATGCCGAGAATGCTGCAGACGGACCGGACATTCGACAATGGTTTCGAAGCCGACAAGCACCTCATCACGTTGGCACGCGAGGTCCCATTCAAGAGGGCATTGGCTAAGATGCTATAGAAATGGATTGAGTCGCTGGACAGCAATGTGACAGGCATTTCAAAAGCATCAATAGTTCCCTTCAGCAGGTCTATGCCCGGACTCTTACTCGATTTCTGAGCAGCCAAAGCTACACATTTTGCATAATGTTCCAATTGTGCACGGGCTGCCAGCGAACGTTTGCACACACGCGTTTACAGCACACAAGCATCCCAGGATCTGGTCGGTTGGTCGTGCATCAGTGAGCAGGCAAGTGGGTACTCGTTGGGTTTTGCGGGATGGACACTGGGGAGCTGTCTTCAGTCGCCCCGTGCTGGTGGTTTCTCGCAGCGCTCCTTATCGAATCGAAGCCGACATGCCAGGATAAGAAAGACAGTACCCTGGTTGTAGAGGTAATTTGGGAGGGCATTCATCAACATTACAGCTTCTTGGGGTGCAAGTTGGTGAACATCGTCCTTTTGTTCAAGCCAGTCTGTACACGAATCGCAGGTGACGAGTTTGGATCTAGGAGTTCAGGCAGCTTTTACGGGGGTAGGGCTAAAGGTTTGGAGGGTCTTGGGGCTTTGGCAGCCCCAAGCCCAACATGCTATACATATTATATGTGTAGTCAAGTGATTGTCGTACACGCTTCAGGGAACCTTTATTTCTGGCTTCAAGATACCTTCCATACGTCCCTGAGAGGCCCTCCATTCACGGGGCCTCCGTTTCCTTCAGCTGCCTCAGCTTCTGCGTCGGCCAGCTTTTGGGACTCATCGGCCGTTTTGGGAAGCTCGTTCACTTCCTGCAAGACAGGAGACCCAAAGTTGGAATTTCCTCTGAGGAGTCTCCTTGGGTTTATAAACATCCCGTTGGTGTTTGGAGTCTCAGAAGCCTTTCCTATTCCTTAAGCAAGTCCTAGAGGCGTTCTATATAGTTGTTCTGAAATCAGGGTAGAGTTCGGATGTATTGGTGATAAAGAGCTTTCTGATGTTTCCACAGGGCCGTTCTGACTTGGGGTTCCCTTTCGAGTACCTGTTCTAGGAATGTAGAAGAGAGCTCTGCAGCCAAGCAGGCCTCATCTGCAAATCTGGCAGATGCAATCCCCAAGCCCAAAGCTCAGTTTCAACCGAATCCGGGTTTAGGGTTTAGGGAATCCCGGTTGTCCCGAAGAAGCTCGACAAGGAGTCTTGAGGAACCTTCGGCTTCACCAAACTGGATGCGCACAAGGTGGCGTGAGGACACGAGGTAGGTTCGGGCGTTGGAGCGACAAGCCAGGAAAGCTCTGAATAATCCGCACCCCTTCATCTCCAACATCTCTCAATGTAATATGGGGGCCTAACTAATTTGAATAGGGTTTGGGGGACCATTATACTAAAGCCAGAATAAGGAAACCCCCAAAGTTATGTAGGTAATTATTCAGGCCTACATTAGACGAATGCCAGGAGAGCCTCGGTCATCTCCCAAGAATCCAGGAAGTGAAGCTCCTCCGGACAAGGGCTGATTATGAGTCAAACTTTAAACACCTCCAAAAGGAAGCGTCAACACTACCGGCGTCTTCAATCAAGATTATGGCCTGAGGGACTGATTTAGGGCTGACATTCAGAAGGGGATGAGCAACACCATTGCAAGGCTACCAGCAGTGGCAGAACGGGATGGGAAGGAGGGGAGGCCTTCTTCGATGTTAACCTGGGAAAGCTTCCATGCATCTGGTTATCAAAGCTTGTCATGGACAGAAAGGCTTGAACAGCACCCCGGACACCAAGCGCTTGATGCTTGAAGCGATCTCTCAGCACAGGCCTGCAGTGAGATGTTGCGCTTGCCGTGAGATCGTGCCCTGAGGAGGGGATTTTCCCTCGATGGGTCTCTCGGAAAGTCGTACATGCCGGGAAGAGATCGTCAGCTCTCAAGTGGGTATGCCCGAGTCATGAAATGGCATCTGTCTTCGGGTTTCGGCGCTGTCCATTGTGTCCTACGGCGCTGTCCATTGTGCCCTACACCCACAAGACTTTATTGAAACAAGAAATCCACGGTTGGAGCCTCAACCTCTTTTGCACATGCAAGAAATCCTGATGAATTTCGTGTATGATCATAATGTACAGAGACGAAAAGCAAAATCAGACACCACATGCCAGCGAAGGTATCAATAACTGTCGACTGTTGTTACACCACCACTGCGTACGATGACCTTCGTGTCAGCAAGAACAACACAATGAGCAACGACTTGAATAGGAATAGTAAAGTCCGAACCCTCTTCCATGATCTCTCAGGGCTGGACCCGTCCACGTCCAAGCAGTTGAAGAGAAGGTACACATCTCCCGTCCATCTAAACCTTCCCGCCGAGGTGGAGTTGACTCAGTCCCAAGAGATACCATTGTTGGGACATCTATGAGTCTATCAAATTTCCAACTAAGTCTTACCAAGGAAGCAGGGAATCTCATTCCCCTCCAGCTCCCTGTCTACTCTTCTGCCCGGCCTCTTGCAGGCACGCTTCAGCTCCAAATATTGCAGGCTGCCAGAGCCATCGCGGTCGAGAGCCCTGCCACGACGACAGCAATACAAACAATCTTTGTACCCTAACAGTCGTGTCAGTTCGCATGTAAATCGGTGTAGAGACTGCAGTGACAACTGCATACACACACCATAAGCTACAGCCCACAGCCTTTTCGCATTCGTCGGGTTTCTACATGTGGCTATTGAGATACTGTCCGCGATGTGTAGAACATGTACCCACACATGTAATATTTCCTTGGTTAACTACTTAGATGTTTAACTTGTTTGTACTCGTCTACTTGCTCCCGCACACATCTATGCACATGTGGGCATGCAAACGTGGGTGTATGGCTGCGTATTTAACTGTACGTCTATCTATCTGTGTTTGTATTGCTTCTGGGCACTGTGGGTGCAAGAATGGCTGAAACATGGGTTAGGCCTTTAGGTAGGTCTTGCTTGGGCCTGGCCCATCTCACAAGGCAATGGTAGCCGAGGGGACAGACACGCATCATCAGGAGAAAGAAAGAAAGCTGGAGAGCTGAGATGCTTCGTCTCGGATGGTCAGGACGGGCAGCTGCAATGCGACAGCCCACCAACCGATGCTTCCAACGCCCCTCAGCAGTTACGTTCGCAAAGAAACCTGCACCCTCTGCTGGGATCCTGCACCTGAACTCTACATCTCCGAATGTTCGCAAAGCTCTGGAGCCGAATGTCAACACCATCGTGCACAGAAAACATGTCGGCCTGAACATAAGGTTTATGGAGCCGAAGTGCTTCATGCACCAGGCCTCTTCAGGACTTTTTTGGGGCTGCAGCGGTTACAGCCAAGGATGAAGGTACAGCTAACTGGATGAAGAAGGACATTGCCCGAATTCGCGCTCTACACCACCACCATGAAGTGTCGTAGTGCCGCAGTCTTGGCAGTCGTTTACTTCGTGCAATTCCCTCCTCCTGCTTCGTCATGCAACCCTCCAAAGGCGATCCGAATCTCTTCAGCATCTTCTCTGCATAGAACTGCGTGTGAAATGTCGAGGTCACAAGAGGTTTGCGTCTTACAACCTGACTTGCTCCCCTAACTTCTAGCTTCCTGTCCAAGGGTACCAATGAAGCTCAGGGGAGCTACAGATTCTGCCTTGAAGGACATGAGAATCCTTGCCGAGTCTGCATCAAACTCCTCCGAGCAAGGAGCGGGCTGGGGACGGGTGTATCCAATCTGTTTCTGGACTGCTTCACAGTCGGAGCTAGCCTGGAAGACTTGAAAAATCTGGCACTTGATACCTGTACCACTTAGACACAGTACTGCAACATGGCTAGAGTACCCATAGGCCCCATAGAATCCTATAAGGTAATCCCCAAAAGGAACGACTATGCGGCCTATGGGTATGGCTGTGATGTCAATGCATTCCACTTGCACAACAGTTCACCGCTCCTGCAGCGAGATGTGGCCGCTCAGGTCGGTGTCCAACGCCCCTGAGCAGACTGAGCTGGCTGGGACTTGGCCGTCATTCCTCTCCCGAAGAAATAATATAATATAATATGTTATAATATAGTATGTTATAATATAATATGACCTTAAAATATCATATACCGCGCATGCTTGGTATCTACTGGAAATAACATCACCAGGTATGCCGAGCTCGCGGCGCCAGGCTCCACCGATGCTGCCTGAACTGTCAGTACCGTTGCGGCTTGGAGTTTCGGGTGAAAGTCTGTGTCGTTGGACCCCAAGCCCCGAAAGAGGTCCGCGTGCACTCTTTTATTTACAGGAACTGCGACAGGAATTTGTGGCGAGGGCAGCGCTACTGTCATGCTTTGCGGCTCTGATCTGGCTGCCAGCATCATTGCAGACGTAAGACATGGTTTGAGTGATTTTAGATGCACGGAGCGGCATCCTGACAAAGGCCTAATCTTGAGACTGGTGACGGACTGTCGTTTCCACGATACATCCCACAGAGCGAACCTGGAAATCGGAGCTTCTCGCAAGCTTCTCGGAACCTCAGCATCCAGCTTCGATGTTTTTGATCACGCGCTGCTGCAGAGAGGCACACTCATACGCTGCATCGGGTTTCCTACTGCAAGATGGTTCGATTTCTCGCCCAAGCAGTGGGGCCCTTTTCACGGAAAGGCTCAAGGCTCAAGGGGCTGACACCTAGACCATGACGTCATCCTCAAGCCCTGTGTGTCACAAGACTTGCAGACTTGCCGTCGCGGTATCAGCCGTGACGATGCTGCTAATTCATTCATAGCAACAACGTATTGAAGAAAGCAGGAACCTCGGAATCCCCCCAAAGCTTGCGACGCAAACGCATTTCTTCAAAGGCAGCCGGGCAGCTCCAGCCAGGAGACGCTGTTTGAGTCATCCCTTAGGTCGTCTCAAGGCTTCTTGCAGGCCATGTGGGTGGTTGTCAAAATTAGGGTCCCTTTTTGGGTAGCCTAAATATTAGGTGCCGTATTATATTACGGACCCAAGAAGGGACCATAATTTTGACAACCACCCATGTGAGGAAGCATCTTTGACAAACTCGCTCTTTCCTCAGCTTTCCTGCTTCCTAGTAAAAAAACCCTTGGGATGGTGAACTCATTGCAGATTAATGCAGATTAGTTTTGTCTGCACACTGCGCGCCTGTCGAAGAGCGACCGCCAAGCCGACAATGGGTGCCCAAACCTTCCGAAACTGATTCGAGGTTCACTTCAACGAGATGACTTCTTGCTTAGCCAATCCAGACTTCAGAAGTCAATGCCAATCCACCCACGGGCAACCCTAGGTCCCCATGCGAACCCGAAGTCGGGAGAATTTTCAGCCTCTTCTGGACGAGGTCACGCAGGCACTCCACAGCCTGGCCGGGAAGTCAATCTTAGTTTCATAGTAAGCTTAGACTCGATGATGCACCCCAGGCTAACTATACTGTACAACGCGTGGCTGCCATGGGCCAGCTAAGCAGCTTCTTGTTCGCAGGTAAGCAGATCTCCACATGCTGCGGTTGCGATGCTCCATCAGCTCCACAAGTACATCCCCATCCCCCCTCTCATGTAGGTGCCTTGACATTATAGACGCACTAGAATTATCAGGAACCTCAAGGAACAATATTGGCAAGCCGGCCACAGTCGAAGCTCAATGGGATTGAAGATAGGCCGATCAAACCACCAGAGCATGACACATCCAAATCTCCTTGGAAGGATCGGCCTCCTCGTCTGGCTCGGCATTCATCCACCTTACAGAAGAGCAAGACCAGGCTGATGAGATGACGGGCGGACCCGTTTAATTTCATGCTTGTCAGGCACCGTCGCAAGAGAAACTTCCAGCCCGAACTTCTCTGTGTGGCACAGGCACAAGCGGCTTCGTCTACCTCCCTGCACAACTTAGTTCTCTCAGGCTCAAGAACTCTCAGCATCTGGGTATGAACGCAAACGACTTGGAGCCCTCAAATAAAGCCAGTCGAAGGCCACGCTTCGATCCTTCGGCCCAAGAGCACCAGAAGGTGGAGCCTAGAAAGGCTCCTGCTATATTAGTACTCCAATAATGTTGGTTACTACAATACTACCGTAGTAATGCTATACTACTACTGTGCTACTGCTACTGCTACTACTACTCCTCCGTTTTGGCTGAGGGCTCGGCTCCGGAGGCTGCCATCCGTCCAACCACTCGAGGTCACTCCTTGACCTGAGACGGCTCGCGGCTAATGTAGGGGCCATGATAATTAGAATAGGGTTCCTTTAAGGGTTCCTTTAAAGGGGTTACTAGAAGGGCTACTATAAGGCTCAGGACCCCCACTGACCAGCCTACATGGACCCAGCTCCAGGCACAAAGGCGCAGCCGAAGTAGTCCAGTGAGGCCAAGAGAAGGCTCCTGGCTTGCGAGAGCAGGACAAGAACACAAGACCTTCGCTAGAACTCTTGCAGATCTCTCGTAGATTCATACATAGTCGCAAGCCTTTCCAATGATAGCCGGCCTCGAAAATCCCGTAAATTGCACTGGCCTGGCATCTGGATTTGCCACGAGGGGCCAGCCAATTTCTCGAATGACCTTGCTCAAGTGAGCGTGCCATTCGTGTCGTGGCTGCTTGAACTTCGATTGTCGAACTGAACCCCGCGCAAAGTTGAACCCCACCCGTGCAACAAATCATGACCTGTCATTCGTGCAGGCTGTGCTCAGAAGAGGCCGTGGCCTTGAGGAAAGGCCCGAGGAGGAGCTTGCGCGTGGACTTCCACAGCCTTGCTTGCAAGTTCATATGGTATTCTTCTACACCTGGGCTCAAGCTTTGAGGCCTGCTTCTGCAACTGTCATACGGCAGAAACCAAGACAGCAACAAACGATGGTAGTTGCTAGCACCATGGCGATGACGGCAGGCTTCCTGATCCGAAGAAGTACAGCACCACTGGTAACATTCCCTGGAGGCCTCTTCCCGTCTCGCTGAGGGCTGAGGCAGGCCGCAACTGCCTGTGGTGGGACTAGCCGCACATGTTCAGTGCAGAGATTCGGCACAAACGGGAAGAGTTTTGCACATCTCCGATGCCCATGGCTGCTTGACGCGGGAGTTCTATGAGACCCTCTAGTTTCAACCAGGCTACTGCTACTACTACTACTACTACTACCACCACCACTACTACTACTGCTACTACTACTACTACTACTCCTACTACTACTCCTACTGCTACTGCTACTGCTACTGCTACTGCTACTCCTACTCCTACTC
>CAJNDV010004391.1:83245-95685 GCA_905221635.1 Symbiodinium sp. CCMP2456 | reverse complement strand
GGGTTTAGGGTTTAGGTTTGGGGGGGTTTGGGGTTCAGGGTTTAGGGGTTTAGGGGATTAGACAGTGCTCTGTATGAGTACGGTTCTTTACTGTTCCGGTCGGGTGTATGTATACACGCACATATATGCAGCAGCATATGTATAGGATATGTACATGTCACGACTTATTTACTACAATACCACTACTGAAACCCAGGACCCAGAACTAGCACATTTGTCCATGATATGTACGACTACCTGCAGCTGTTGCTTAGGTTATGTCATCATATACGCAAAGATTGCACACTGTACCTTACGTCGCCTGTGTATGTATGGATTCATGTGACCATTGGTGAGCATGTTTGTTGTGCGATGCCTTTGTGCGTGAGACAGAGTGTCTGTGTGCTAGTGCATGCATATATATATATATATGATAAGAATAATAATAATAATAATAGTAAACAATAGTAATATACATGTGTGTATATATACATGTGGGTATACACGGATTTACGTATATGTCAATGAGCATGCACAGACGGTTGTTCAACGACGTATGTGTGTATATATATGTATATATGTATGGATGTATGTATGTATATATATATATATACATATACATGCCCACTGCCTTGCAACATCTGGGTATCTTAGCATTTAGGCACAGGTTCATTTAACTAGGGAGTGTCGATGGCTTTGCAAACCCAGGCCCTGGAATCACAAAAGTCTGTTACTCAACAAAACATAAACCCTAAGCCCTAGACTAGAGCCCTGAACCACAAAGCAATGTTAGACTATCATAACCTACTCTTTGTAGGTTTTTATTACAAACCCCAAAATAGAATTGATAGCGACACATTAAAACAGCAGGGGGTTGGTAGTTCAAGGTAGCTTTAACCTTAGCTACTTGGAGGTTCGTGGGTAGTTATAATTAGTAAGGGTTTGCTGGGTAACTACCTATAGTAGGGGACTTAAAACCCGACTTGCAACTGTCCATGCACCTCCAAGTACCCGACCTTCCAATATCCCTTGATTGATTAATATGTACCTGAACAAATGATTTACGGCATGTTCCTTCACTCAGGGATATTCGAAGGTCTGGGTGGATTACGAATTAGCCTGAAACCCTAAACCTCTGAGCCCCAGCCCCTAAACCGTAAACTCTAAGCCGTAAGCCCTAAACCCCTAAACCCCTAAACCCTAAACCCTAAAACCCAATCCCATACGCTTCGTGTCACCTTTAGCTCGATTCCGAAGGTGGGGGGCCTGCAGCTGCACTAGGTGGGGCAGCAGCCGCTACCTTCGCGAAACTTCGCCAAGACTGCCTGGAGTTCTCCCGGTGGTTTAGTTGAAAAAAACCTACAGTTTAGGGTTTAGGGTTCCTCTGAAAAGGGTTTAGGGTTTAGGGTTCAGGGTTTAGGGCTAAAAGAAACTACAGGTGGGTAGTTTAGGGTTTTTTTGGGCTTCTATAAGGATTCCATAAGGTACATAGACCTTCTGTAAGGCTCCTATAACGGTAACTACCCACCTGAAAATGTCCTAGATTTAGGGCTTCGGCTTTAGGCCTTTAGGCGCTTATGGCGTTTGTTGATCTCCCAAAGAGGGATGCCTTATGTTCTGAAACTCTCATGTGAGCCTAAGCTCAAACCCTACACCCGAATCCCAAAGCTCTAAACCCTAGGCCGGGTATGGTTTCGGTTTAGGGTTTAGGGTTTAGGGTTTAGGGTTTAGGGTTTAGGGTTTAGGGTTTAGGGTTTAGGGTTTAGGGTTTAGGGAACAGATCTTGCACTAAGAAGGAGAGCGGCCCACGGCGAACAAGTGTGACGGGCGTCCGAACTATTCCTCGTCGGGACCTGGGGGACTTAAATCAATAGGGTTTAGGGTTTAGGGTTTAGGGTTTAGGGTTTAGGGTTTAGGGTTCAGGGTTTAGGGTTTAGGGTTTAGGGTTTAGGGTTTAGGGATTTTAATGCCTTTCCAAGTACTTCCTGTAGAACCCGTCCAGTCACCCTGTACAGGAAGCCTTTAAAGCAACAGAACCCTGAACCCTAAACCCTAATCCTAAACCGTGAACCCTAAACATGACAGGTGCTACTGCTTGCAGAAGCTGCTGTTTTTCTTCATGTACGTCAAGTAGCAAGGGGTGTTAAGGGAGCGTCATGAAGTATGGCTACAGCTAGGCTGCGATGATGAGCGTGACTTTCCCTCATTTAAACCCTGATCACTAGACGCAAAACCTTGAGGGTCCATGTACCCAAATAGTATATACTTTGGCCTTAAAGTAGTCCCTTTATATACTCTTTGGGTACATGGACCCTTAGGGAAAGATCGTGTTCACCACTGTCTTCAGAATTTCGGTGTGCTTGTGGTACTCGATCAACATTACGTTCAGAGCCCAGGCCGGACGCTGAGCTAGCACAAGAGGCCTAGCTTGCTAAGAGAAGTAATAATTAGAATAGGGTTTTGGGGCCCATTATGCTGTATTTATAATAGGAAACCTCGAAAATAGTATAGGTAACTATTGAGGCTCCTATATTAACCGCAACAGAAACCAAACAAGACAGGTTTCAGCCTAAACTCAGCTGTTTTGCCTTAACAACACTGCACCCATGGCCTCGTACTTGCCAAAATCGCTTTGACAATCCTCCTTGCAGTCCTCCTCCTTCTGGATGGCTAGGGCTCTTTGAACTCTATAAGGAACTATATTACGCCAAAGAAGGCCAGCCAAATTCAATCAAGGCTCTTTTACACTACAGATTACTAAGATGAGGCACCCAAAACTCTCAACCCTACAATCCTAAACCTAGGACTTCAGATGCGGATGTCGGCAAAGGCCTAATCTGGTAAATAATCATGCTTCCTTACGATGATTGTACAAGGGGAATCTACGGGTTCCCATATCCCGAAGGCCTTAAGCATACAAATCCGGAGCCATGACTTATCCGAAAAAGTAGCTCCCTTTTACAGAGGGGGGGGGGGGCGGGGCTCCTATGAAGTACCCTGTAGTAATCCTAAACCCTAAACCCTAAAACCCCTAAACCCTAAACCCAAAGCCGTAAACCGAAAACCCTAAACCCAAAGCCATAAACCCTAAACCCTAAACCCTAAACCGCTGCCAAATTGGGGACGTTTTACTCCTGTGGGTCTCGGCGGTCTGGGAGCTCGGAATGGAACTGCTACAAGGTCGGTGTATATGTGGTACCTTACCCTACACCCTACCCTAAGGCTCTTTTTGCTGTTATGGGCTTTCTAGGGGAAGGTTTGGGCTTTGGGGGCTAAGGTTTGGGCTTTCACTATGGGGATCCATGAGCCTTAGGGCTTACCCTAAACCCTAAGCCCCAAAAACCAAACGAACCATAACCTACATCTCCTTGTAAACCCCGATATAGAGTTGAGAGGGAGAGTCCGTAGTTCAAGCAATAGGCACAGGGACCCTGAAAATACGTGAGCTTAGGATGATGGCAATCTGTAGGACATAACTTCTAGGATTCAGGGTTTACGACTTTAGGGTTTGGGGTTTAGGGGTCGATCAGGTGTGATACAGGGCTCAGGATACAGCAAGGAGGTTTCAGTGACCAGACCCTAAACCCTAAAACCCTGAACCACCAAACCCGAAACCCAAAAACCCTCAACCCTAAACCCCTAAACCCCTAAACCCCAAAAGCCCTAAACCCAAAAACCTAAACCCTTAAACCCTAAAGCCCTAAAACAAAAACCCTACACACAAAAAAACCCTTAGCCCAACAACAATAAACCAAAAACCCGTCCAGGGGTGAATGATTTAGAGCCGAGCACTCTCATGAGGGTCTGGAGGAGAAGTTTCAGGGTTTAGGGTTTATAGGGCTTAGGGCTTATAGGGCTCGTAGGGTTTAGGGTGTAAGGTTTTAGGGTTTCCAGGGCTTATAGGGCTTAGGTCTCATAGGGTTTGGGGTTCAGGGCTTATGGGGCTTAGGGCTTAGGGCTTAGGGCTTATAGGGTTTAGGGTTTGTAGGGCTTATAGGTTTTAGGGCTTATAGGGTTTAGGGCTTATGGGGTTTAGGGCTTAGGGCTTATAGGGATTAGGGTTTAGGGTTTATTTTTTATAGGGCTTATAGGGTTTATAGGGTTTATACGGTTTAGGGTTTAGGGCTTACAGGGTTTAGGGCTTTTAGGGTTCATAGGGTTTTAGGCTTAGGGTTGAGGGACTTTTGGTCGACGTGCCCAAGGACCAGATACTCGCCCGAAGAGGAACCTACAGAACTACTCTCCGAAGCCTAAACCCCAAACCCTAAACCCTAAACCCTAAACACTGAACCCTAAACCCTAAACCGAAACCTAAGTACCTAATTATTGGGTCCTTTGGAGCCTTAGGGTTACTTAAATTTAACAAAAAATCTTGTATGCTTTCAGAGAACTGTATAACGAAGCCATGGGCTGTAGGTAGGGTTTAGGGCCAACCCTAAATGGGCGCAGGTTTGAGACTGAGCATGGCTCCTCGTCGTCTGACCACGAGAAGGCGTGCTCACAAAGCATCCGGCAGTACTGCTCTTCTGTTCCTCAGGGCTGCCCCCACATACTTAATCCCTAAAGCCAAGACCCTAAACCCTAAACCCCGCCAACAGAAGGGCTTCCGAGAATTGGGGGTTCAGGTTTTACGGCTTAGGGCTTAAAGTTTAAGGTGAAGACGGATTTTTCTTGCTTGGCTGCTGAAGGACGGAAGTAGGCTCCAGGGCTTAGAGGGGTAGCTCTTTAAATTTGGGTCCCTTTTTAGGCCCCCCAATATAGTGCGGCACTCGTACAAAAAAGGACCCTAAAGCACTCTAATTTAGACAACCACCCATGTGGCTTCAGGGTGAAGGAGCTTGGAAGTCGAAAATGATTGGTTTGGGGTCTTCTTTAACCCTATAAAAACCTTCCTTTGTCGGGCTCCTTCTTGTGATTTCTTGATCTAAGTCCTTAAAACGGTAGGTTTTTTGGGGTCCAGGTTGCGTTTGCTCGGGGACCTCTTAAACCTTGAATAAAAAAGGGATCCTTCGTTCTATGGTCTAAGGCTAACATTCACTAGATTCGTCCCTAAAACCTCAACCCCAAAAGCTGTAACAAGCCTAAACTCGGATTTGGAGCCTCTGGGTATAAAGCTTCTGAAGGGTTGAACATCTGATCCTGCTGCTCGGAGTCGAGGGGCATGGCCATTCTTCTTGCTGCGTAGCATTTCGCGGCGTACCCAGCAAGTTTCTTGCTACTCCGAGTGCGTTGAATTGAACTACTGCTTTCTGCTTGGAGGTTCATGGGTAGTTATAAGTGGAGTTATAAGTCCCCTCATATAGGTTATAACTATAGTTACCCTACTTAAAGCCCTACTTATAACTACCCATGAACCTCCAAGTGTAGCTCAGGATTTCATTCCCAGCTCCATCCTCACGCCTACCCAAAATTCGGCTCTGTTAATTCAAAAGGCCATCGGAAGTCTCTTTCTGGGACCCCTGACCCTAAACCCTTCAACCCTGAACCCTGAACCTGAAACCTAAACCCCAAACCCTTGGACCCTTGAACCCTAAACCCTAAAATCCACTTGAAACCCTATTCCCTAAGCGTCCAAGTACCGAATGATCATACACTCTTCCACATACTAAGCTACAAAAGCCACTGTCCGTAAAACAAGCACCTAATCATGAGGTCCTGTTGACCCTCAGCGTTACTTACCTCCCAAGAATTTCCAACTTTTGGCCCCCTTTTAGAATGATCGTATGAAGGAGCCCCAAACCCTGTTCTAATTATCAAGGCCCCTACAACTCAAAGGATCCCTTATAGAACCCTAAACCCTCAACCCTGAACCCTAAACCCTAAAACCCTAAACCCTAAACCCTGAACCCTAAACCCTAAACCCTAAAACCCTAAACCCTAAAACCCTGAACCCTCTGAAGAAGCCTCAAAGCATCCTGGACGGGGACCCGAAGGGCCCCTGAAGGAAGACCCTGAAACGTACCCTAAGGATCAGGGTTTTAGGTTTACTTTAGGGGTTTAAGTTTTAGGGCTTAGGGCTTAGGGTTTTAGGTTTACTTTAGGGGTTTTAGTTTTAGAGCTTAGGGATGCTTAGGGCTTGGGGTTTTAGGTTTACTTTAGGGGTTAAGTTTTAGGGTTTACGGTTTAGGGTTTAAGGCTAAGGGTTTAGGGTTTCAGGCTTAGGGTTCAATCCTACACCCTAAAACCTTAAACGCTAAACCCCACCCATCTCCAGACTCTCGCTCGGCTCAGCGGCGGCAGCTCCCCGACGTCTCCATCTCAACATGTGTCCTGCAGAGGCATTGGGTAATGTAGGGGGCCTCAATAATTAGACTAGGGTTCCTTTATAAACGGTTCCTTAAAAGGGATACTACAAGGGTTCACTATAGGGGTTCTATAATTTTAGGGTTTAGGGTTTAGGCGCTTTAGACCATAAGGGTGTTCTACGGATTGTATCGGCGGTTGTGCAGGGATTGAGGTCGTGAGAGCCTCAACTCCCAGAGATACACGTCCACGCTTCAGGTGAGCGAACAAGCCCTAAAGCCAAAACCCCAAACCCCTCAACCCTAAAACCCTAAACCCTAAGCCCCAAGCCCCTAAAGCCCAAACCCCAAGCCCTAAAGCCAATCCTACGACAATCTAAGAATCGTTTAGGGTTTAGGGTTTTAGGGTTTAGGGTTTTAGGGTTTAGGGGTTTAGGGTTTTGGGGTTTTGGGGTTTTGGGTTTAGGGTTTAGGGTTTGGGGTTTAGGGGTTTTGGGGTTGAGGGTTTAGGTATACATTCCTTTGTTGAAGGATATTGGAAGGTCTGGACGCACCTTGAAACCTATTTCCGGGCACCTTGCGGCCTAAAGCTGGAAAATCAGTAACCTCCGACGCCGTGATCCTACATCCGATGCGCAAATGACTATGCTGAACTTGGAACCCTTGCGCAAATTCTAATCTTAGCTATTTCTTAGGGTCTATAAGTATCCCAAACATGTTCCAAGTGCCCCCAAGATGACAATGCAGAGTCCGTAAACAAAACAAACGCAGAAACAGGGACAGGGCCAACACAAAAACAACAAACTAGCTGAACCCCAAATCCGAAACCCGACAAAACAACTGCACACTATAAACCCCAAACCCCAAATCCAAACCCCTAAACCCTAACACCCAAACACCCCGTCAACAAAAAAACAGACGTGAACCCGAAAACGAACCTGAACCCTATAAGCCCTACACCCTAAACCTCTAAACCCAAAGCCCCAAGCCCCAAATCCCTACACCAGTTCACGCACTCCCCAAAAGCGCCGCACCTCAACTCGCGAGATTCGCTGGACTGTTGAGTCTGCAACCAGCTCACCTCAAAGGGCTTTGGGGTGCCTTCCACGGGTTTCTTTAAAGGGTTTTGCCTAAACCCTAAACCCTAAACTCTAAATCCTAAAACCTAAACCCTAAACCGTTTATAGGGTTGATTCAGAAGGTTTCTTGGCAGAGGTTTGGGGTTTTGGGGCTTAGGGCTAGGGTTTAGGGTTCCTGGATGGGTTCCTCTCAGGGATCTATGCGGGATCTATGAGGGTTCCACTATAAGGGTTTTTCTTAAGCATCCACTAGCTTCCTCACCGATGACAGTTTTGATTCCCGTTTCGCAAAATCTTGACGCCGCTGACTTGTAGCGCAGTGCGGGAATCCCACAAATGTTTCGACGCACCTCAGGGTCAGCGAGGAATTCATCCAAACATTCAGTCAGAAGTTTCCGTTGAGCTTCGTAGTAAGTGATCACCATCACCACCATCACTGCAGGATCCGTGACACTCGGATGAGTCAATAACAGACCAAGATCTTGGTGAATGGCCTCAATGATTGCCATGGCCTCTGCCTTGGAAGATGTTGAAACGTCTTATCCACGGCAAGGTCACTATAAGGCCCTTCAGCCAAACTCACACTGCCCGATCTCAGGGTATTCTCTCCAGAATTGATGCGGACTCCAGGATACGCCACAGGGAATATCACCTGGGCGAAATCCCTCGGCATGCGAAACTGCTGACGCAGAGTGATGGTGCGGCAACCAGTGACACTGACCGCAGCGAGCGCTGGAGAATGAGCCTTATAGGGGTTTAGGGTTTCGAGCTCTCCTGGCGGCGTGGAATCTTGGAGTATCAGGCGGAGTTCATACGGGTTCTATCACGATTACTATGAGCACCCTAAACCCTAAATGCAATGTAGGGGCCTGAAAAAATTAGAATAGGTTTTGCTTAGTTTATACTATAATTGTGATAAGGAGCCCCCCCAAAATAGTGCTTTTATATTAGGAGTCTGAAGAATCAGATAAAGCCCTGCCTGGAGGTTCTGGGTGTCCTTTACCCAAAAGGTCCAAAGTACCGGTTTTCAAAATTAGGGTCCCTTTGGTCCTTCTTATAAGGGTGCCGTACTATAATGGGGACCCAAAAAGGGACCCTAATTTAATTACTGTGATGATTTAGGGAAGTATCCCCCATAACAGTACATAGGACCCTTTGGGTTAGACCATGAACTTAGGGAAGCCTGGGGAGCATTGTCGCGAAATGTTCCAGCGGAGCCCAGAAGCCTTCCTTGCTCAGTTTGTTTTCGTAAGGAAACCTTATAACTGCCTCGTTCCTGGGTTTAGGGTTTAGGAGTTGACGGGTTTAGGGTTTAGGGGTTTAGGGTTTAGGGTTTAGGGTTTAGGGGTTTAGGGGTTTAGGGTTTAGGGTTTAGGGTTTAGGGTTTAGGGTTTAGGAGTTGACGGGTTTAGGGTTTAGGGGGCTTCCGTACAGCTCATGCTATAGGACCGTGGAGTTGTAAGCGCTCGCTACTCGTCTGGTTTCATGGGGACACTAAGGGTCAAATAACCACGGTTTAGGGTTTAGGGTTTAGGGTTTAGGGTTCAGGGTTTAGGGTTGTCTACTGTCTCAAATGTCCCACAGGCTGTACACATACTTACTCTACTACAAAACCCTAAAACCTAAACCCCTAAATCCGAAAACCTAAGTTCTAAACCCTATAAACCTTGAAACCCAAGCCCCTAAGCCCTAAACCGTACACCTCTAAACTCTGAAACCTGAACCCGGAACCCCCAAGCCTAAGCCCCGAAACCCTAAACCCTAAACCTTCAGCATGCAGGTGGTGGGTTCAAAGTCTCGGGAAGGACCTGAGGCTTCAAGGGATCAGGGTTTCGGGCTCAGAACGGTTTAGGGTTTAGGGTTCAGGGTTAAGGGTTTAGGGTTTCGGGCTTAGAAAACCAATTAGGGTCCATGTAATGCAGGGGCCCGTAATTTGAATAGGGTTTTGAAGTTTCTGATGCCACTATTGTACTAAGGAGGCCCCAAAATAGTATTGGGGGGGTAATTTTTTAGGCGCCTATATTAGCTCAAGGTATATACTTGTAAGGCCTTGAGGGGGCTCCGATAAAGTAACTGTAACTATAAGGGCAAAGCAACTGTTGTGGAGGGGTGGGAACCCACTCGACGTGATGAATGCAATGCTGTTGTCTCCTCTGCGCTCGGCCGAGTCTTCCTTTTCCTCTGCGCTCTGCTCCACGGTCGTGCCTTCCTTCTCCTCCCAACCAGGCGGTGGATGGTCAGGTTCGTACCAGGTCTGCTGGGCCTGTCTGTCGCCAAACTTGCGAGCCACGCGACGAGTCTCAGCGATCTCCGCTTCGTTGCTCCAGAGAGCTAGCGGCCGCCACACCACCGGCACGTTTAGGGTTTATGAAGGTTGAGAGTGCAGAAGCCTTTCGTGCATGCACTTCACGGACTTCGGAATCATAGAGAGCAGCTTGAAGATCCGCTCGAAGGCCCGCGCCGAAATGGCTACTCCTCTCTCCCTCTCGATATGTTTTTGTTTTTCTCTCTCTGTCTCTCTCTCTCTCTCTCTCTTTCTCTGAGTCTGTCTTTTTCAATCCCTACCTGCCCAAAACACCGAGGACCAGGGGAATGAGGCTATACCAGTCATGCTTTCCAGTCACATCTTCTGAGTCCGTCTGGAGCAAGCTGGATGCGCCGCAGACAGCATGTCGGCAATAGACCTGGCGAGCGGGCCCTAAACCCTATACCCTAAACCCAAAGCCCTAAACCCTAAACCGTAAGAAATCCTAAACACTAAACCCAAAGCCCCTAAGCCCTAAACCCTAGAACCACGGTGTTGGGAGATCCAAAGCTTGGGCCTTTGTGCATTCTGGGGTTTAGGGCTTACATAGGGGTTTAGGCTTTAGGGTCTAGAAGGGTTTAGGGTTTACATAGGGGTTTAGGCTTTAGGGTCTAGGAGGGTTTAGGGTTTACAGAGGGGTTTAGGTTTTAGGGTCTAGGAGGGTTTAGGGTTTAGATAGCGGTTTAGGGTAACTGTGCGTTTATGCGACATTGCCGGGACATGCGTTGAATACCCTGGCCTATGGAACCCCAAGGGGGAGTGTTGGTACTTACTACTGAAGCCCCTAGATTACCACTCTTGCCGTCCTAGAACCCCTAAACCCTAACTCCAAACCCCTAATCCCCTAGGCCCTAAACCCTAAGTCAAACCCGAAAACCCTGTGGCCAGAAACGCATCATCAGAACCGAGCACGAGATTCAAAGCGGCTTAGTTAAAGGAAACTACAGGTGGGGAGTTTAGGGTATGTAGGGCTTCTATGAGGCTTCCATAAGGTACATAGACTCGACCTTCTATAAGGCTCCTATAACGGTAACTACCCACCTGAAAATGTCCTAGACTAAACCTGGACACTTCACAAGCCCTTCACCGCCAAAACTAAGTACCCAAACCCTAAACCCTAAACCCTAAACCCTAAACCCTTGTTGGTTTCGGAGATAGGCTTTCCGTTTGAAGCTTAGGGCTGAGGGCCTTGGAGTTGACCGCTATGGGGGTTTAGGGTTTAGGGCTTTAGGGTTTAGGGGCTTTAGGTTTAAAGTTGGGGGTTTAGGGGCTTTAGGTTTAAAGTTTGGGGTTTAGGGCTTTAGGTTTAAAGTTTGGGGTTTAGGGTCTTTAGGTTTAAAGTTTGGGGTTTAGGGCTGGGGCGTGAAGTTTTCGGTTCCGGGGTTTAGGATGTAGAGCCGACCGAGTATCATAGCGGAGGTGCCGGTCGAAACCCCGCATCTTCTTGCTACGCTGAATGTGGGAAAATGCGAAAGTCATGGTATTAGTATCAATATAGGGGCCTTAATAATTAGAATAGGCTTTTGGGGGCCCACTATACTATATCTATGACAAGGAACTCCCAAAATAGTATTGATAATTATGCTTGGCTGACTTCTGAACCCCTCCTAAAAGTTAAACTTTTAGCCTACTTATTATAGTTCAGATAGAAACCCAAAAAGTTAAAGTCCTAAGAGCCAACCAGAAGAAAGCCAAGTATGTAGGCCCCAACAATGTATTGCTTGGCATGGGTAGTGCAGGGTCAGCCCTATGCTTCGCTTCAACGGCAACATAGGAACTCTTTATTCGGGTTCTTTATATGGGTAGTGCTCTAAATTAGGATCCCTTTTGCGGTCCCCAGTATAGCACAACACCCGAAAAGAAGGGCCCTAACAGGGACCATAATCTCGAGAGCTATCCATACGGACCCTTATAATTTTTGGTGTCTTCGGACCAGGGTTTCTTAATCAGGTTCCTACATTACCTAATGCGAAGTGCTCTCCTAGATGCTTGAACTTGAGACATCTTGAGCCTTGCCCTAAACCCCTAAACCCTAAACCCTAAACCCTAAACCTTGAGACATCTTGGAGTGTCTCGGTATGTATGAACAAACCAAACACTAAGGGTCCATGGGGTAGTATAGGGTTTAGGGTTTAGGGTTTAGGGCTTAGGGTTTAGGGTATACACCTTCCTCTTCGTAATCCCGGAAAGCCTACATTGGGGCCAAGTATATACTGTTCAGGTACATGGGCCCTTATCCCCTAAACAACGCTAAACCCTAAACCCTAAACCCGAAACCCTAAACCCCAAACAGTACCCTTAAAGAAACCTTTTACATGAACCCTTACATCAAAGGAACCTTTCGACAGTACATGGACCCTTCGGGGGAAAGGCAGCCCGGTCCAGCAGAAACCTAAACAGCAATGACAGCTGCACAGCATCATAAGTAATATCAGGGCTTTGGGCTTGTAGGGTTTAGGGTTTAGGGTGTAGGGCTTCAAGGGTTTAGGGTTTAGGGTTTAGGCTAGGGTATCAGCCGTCCCAGCATGAAGCTGAAGCCAAGAGTAAGCAAACACATGCTAGACCTTCAATTAAACCCCTTTTAGGATCGTTTAGGGTATCCCGAAACCTAAACCCCTAAACCCTACACCCCTAAACCCCTAAAGCCCTAAACCCCTATACCCTAAACCCCTAAACCCCTGAGCCCTAAAGACCCTAAACCCCTAAAGGCCCTTAGCCCCTAAACCCTAAACCCTAAACCCCTTTAACCCAAGAATAGAACCGATTCATCCTGAGGGCAGGGCCGGCAGAGCTTCAACTCACCGTCAAAGGAACCCTAAACCCTAAACCCACCTT
>CAJNDV010004391.1:70314-82499 GCA_905221635.1 Symbiodinium sp. CCMP2456 | reverse complement strand
CTGTTGTTGCTGTTGTTGTTGATGTTCTTGTTGTTGTTGTTGTTGCTGATCGTGTTGGTGTTGTCGTTGTTGTTGTTGTTGTTCTTGTTGCTGTTGTTGTTGTTGTTATTGTTGTTGTTGCTGTCGTTGTTGTTGTTGTTATCGTTGTTGTTGTTGTTGTTGTTGTTACTGGTGTTGTTGTTGTTGTTGTTGTTGTTGTTGTTGTTGTTGTTGTTGTTGTTGTTGTTGTTGTTATTGTTGTTGTTGTTGCTGGAGTTGTTGGAGTTGTTGTTGTTGTTGCTGGAGTTGTTGGAGTTGTTGTTGTTGTTGTTGTTGGCGGTGGTGGTGGTGGTGGTGGTGGTGGTGGTGGTGGTTGTTACTGGTATTGTTGTTGTTAGTGTTGTTGTCGTTGTTGCTGCTGTTGTTAGTGATCATGTTGCTGCAGCTGTGGTTGCTGGTGTTGCTGCTGCTGCTGCTGTTGTTGTCGTCGTCGTTGATGGTCGGCGTTGGTCTTTGCGGTTCGTGGTTGGTGTTGCTGTTGTTGTTACTATTGTTATTGTTACTACTACTGGTCCGAGTTTCACGATAATCAACAGTCTTACTCTTGTCATGCTTCATTATGATCTCTATTGCTACTGTAGCTGTTCGGGTTGACCTGAGGCCCCATTAAACCGCAGGTTTTGGGGTTTGGTGTTACTGCGCGAGGACTGTCAGGGCTTCAGGAGGGCGCCAGCGCTAACATGCCGTGTTTCATTCGGAGGTCTACCTCTTGCCCAGGCTCCTTATCGAGGAAGTTGGAGTGAGTAAGGAAAGCATGCAGATTATCTACGACAGTGTCGACCCACGCAGAATTCTGACTGAAACTAGGTTCCGTGACAAGAGCCCGGTTGAGATCTCAAATTGAACGAAACCCAGAAACCTGAAATCCTAAACCCTAAACCCTAAACCCAGAAACCTGAAATCCTAAACCGCTGCCACGAGACGTCGAATCACACGCACCGAGTGCTTTCGTGGCATCTGCGGAGTCTGCGCCGACGGCCTTGATTCATGGCAAGCCCTACCTTAAGAACCCAAAACCCACTTTTTGGAGGGTTCTTATTACAAACCCTAATATGGGATTTATAGGGACCCTACAAAAAAGTAGGTTTGGGGTTCTTAAGGTAAACCCTAAACCCCATAAGCCCTACCCTAAGGCTCTTTTTGCTGTTATGGGCTGTCTAGGGGAAGGTTTGGGCTTTGGGGGCTAAGGTTTGGGCTTTCACTATGGGGGGTCCATGAGCCTTAGGGTACTTGGAGGTTCATGGGTAGTTACAAGTGGAGTTATAAGTCCCCCAGTATAGGTTATAACTATAGTTACCCTAGTTATAACCCTACTTATAACTACCCATGAACCTCCAAGTAACCCCTATAGCCTATAATGATAGGTTTAGCGTTTAGGGGTTAAGGGTTTGGGGATTCAGGGTTTCGGGTTTCCCTATACTAACACCAAGCGCGACTATCCAGGGGCCTCCATGGCATCTGCAGGCACCGCACCTTGCGACAGAAAGAAGCTCGACTGGCAGTCTATGTAATGTAGAGGCCTTCATAATTAGAAGTGGGTTCCTTGATAAAGGGGTCTAAATGAAGTATTATAAGGGCTTTTGTGTAGTAGAGGCCTCCATAATTAGAATAGGGTTCCTCTGAGGCCTCCGTCCAAAGGGTTGCTAGAAGGGTTGCGATAAGGGTTTGACATGGGAACTTGATAGTTCGAACAGGGCCTCTGGGTAGATTTTCGTATATCTGTATATGGGTAGTTCTCTATATTAGGGTCCCTTTTAGGGGGACCTAGAAAGGGACCCTAATTTAGAAAACTACCCATATACTTGTGCTGAGCAGACCTCCAGAATACTACGGCTAACTATGATTTAGGCTTCTATAGTCCAACCAGAGCTGTGATACAGAAAGGACCCCCCCCCCAAAGAAACCCTAAAGTCCCTGTACTGGAAGGACCCTGAAGTCTCTTTGCAGATTCAGGACTACGCCACGCAGGGCCAGAGCTTTAGCGTTCCGGTGACGTAGAGGCTGGAGAAACGCCCGGGCCATGGTTGGGGGTTTAGGGTTTAGGGTTTAGGGTTGAGGGTGTAGGGTTGAGGGTTTAGGGTATTTGGGTTTAGGGTTAAGGGTTTGGGGTATTTGGGTTTAGGGTATTTGGGTTTAGGGTTTAGGGCTGCGGGTTTAGAGTCGACAGACTCATAAACCTTGCTCAGCTCTGTCATGAACAGCGCATTTTCCAGGCTCAACATCACCTAAAAGCCGTGCAGCCCATGGGATGAGGACTCAATCTACAGGTTCTAGGGTTTAGGGTTTAGGGGTTTAGGGTTTTAGGGTTTAGGGTTTAGGCCATGGATCTCATCTTCAACTTGAAACTCTCGGATTGAGGGTTACGGTTGACATGTCTAGAACCCACATAGTAACCCGTGAAAGCCGTATAAGTTGACCTTAAAGGTTTAGTTTGGGAAGGATCAAGATTCCGTCGGATACGATGGAGATCCTATGTGTTTCTACAAGGCACGATAAGGGTTTTTATAGAGGTCTGGTGTTTAACAAAGTTCTTTGTGTAGAATCCCTGTTTCATGAGACTGTAGATTCTGACTCTGATCTGTTCAAATGCCTATAAGCCCTGCAATCCAAGTCATAGCCCTCGAATCCACCTTACGAGCCTGAAATTCTGAAACAAGTAACTTGAAGTCACTCTTGCTTGGCTGTAGGGTCTAGGCCGTGCGTCTTAATGTTGCAACTAAACCCAGCTCTGTTGAAGATCGGATGCTCCGGCTGTCACAACAGCTTTCAGATCTTGACCCTTGCGCTTGGCTGCCTGTCATGCTTTCGTCGGCACCCTCGCTGTCATCGGCGTCGCCATACCTTCGGGACAAAACTAAACTGCCTCAACCGTGAATCCGCACACCCCCTTCTTCATGACGTTAAGTGGAACGCGGTTCTGAGGCTTCTTGGGGTGAACGGAGTACTGGTTTAGGGTGTAGCTTTCAGCGTGGCCCTATATGAGCCCTAAACTCTGAACCCAAAACCCCAAACCCTAAACTCGGGTTGGCTTCGAGTTCAGAGGTTTCTTTCAAAAGTCTTTAGTCGGGAAAGGTTCTCCCTAGTTATATATATAGTATCAGGGGCAAATTGGGCACCAAGGGGTTTTAGGGTTTAGGAGGTAGGTTAAGGTAGGGTTCCTAAACCCTAAACCCTAAACCCTAAACCGGTGCACAGCGACAGCCAATCCAAGAAGTCCCCATGACGCTGACACGCGGCACTACGATGTTCAAAGGCACCCCAAGGCCCGCTGCCCGCCGAACCCTGTCCTGCTTAGGGCTTAGGGTTTAGGGTTTAGGGTTCAGGGTTTAGGGTTTAGGGTTTAGGGTTTAGGGTTTAGGGTTTAGGGTTTACCCTAACCCCCAAATCCCCTTAATCCCGAAGCCCTAACCCTTACATACCCAATTCATCTGAACACTTATAGCCTAGAAGCCTAAACCAGAAACCAGAACGTCGGAAGACCGGTATCGCCTATCTTGAGGGCTAGAACAAGGGAAAAACAGCAGAATGCTCCCCCCCTCTGCACTGCGATAAACCACTCATCCCTTAAAGGAAGCCTAAACCGCTCGTAGCAAACACTGAGGGTCCATGAACCGAAATAGCATATACTTTGGCCCCAAAGTATACATACAGACACAGGACTATTTTAAGGCCACAGTATAAACCATTTCGGCACATGGAGCCTAAAGAGAAAATCTATCAGTGCTGGCCTCGCAGAGCCGTAGGTTGCCTGCGCAGGTGGACTAAGGGTCCAAGTACCTAATACTCACATACTCTCCCATATACTACCCTAAGGCTCTTTTTGCTGTTATGGGCTTTCTAGGGGAAGGTTTGGGCTTTGGGGGCTAAGGTTTGGGCTTTCACTGTGGGGGTTCCTGAGCCTTAGGGTAACCTGCAAAACTACTATCCCCCCAACCAAGTACCTAATTATCATATACTCTCCCATATACTAACCTACAAAACTACTATCCCCAAACCAAATACCTAATTATCATTTACTCTCCCATATACTGACCTACAAAACTACTATCCCCCAAACCAAGTACCCAATTATCAAAGGTCCTTTGGACCCTAAGGGGTGGACCCCACTCTGAAGATTATGGGCTTCGTCGGTTGTGAAGGGGCTTAGAGGGTTGTCGTATGAGGCTGATATAGAAATCCTGCATTACCCCATGTTAAGGAATATACCATAGTTCCCATAGTTTAGGGTCCTTAAGGGTAATGCAGGATCTATATCATCAACAATAAGTCGTGAGACTGCACCTAACCCAAAAGAATCCGGCAACAGCAGCTGAAGACATGGGTAGCTCTCTAAATTAGGATCCCTTTCAGGGTCCTTCTTAAAAGGGTGCTGCACTATATTGCGGACTGAACAGGGGACCCTAATTTAGAGAACTACCCACATGCAAAATCGCTGGATGTTGGCTGTTTTTTTTTTGTTTGGGGGGGGAGGGGGGGGGGGTAAGGGTTTAGGGTTTAGGGGTTTTAGGGTTTAGGGCTTAAGGTTTAGGGGTTTAGAGTTTAGGGTTTAGGGGTTTAGGGTTTAGTGCTTGAGTCAGCTAGTGCAAACTTGAACCCATGCACCCTGGCACGTCCTGCGACGTCTCGCCGAGGACTAAGAGAAACCCTGAACCCCTGCACCTCAAACCCCTGCATCCTAAACCTCTAAACCCTGAACCCTAAGCCAAAAACCCGTGCATCCTAAACCTTTAGACCCTGAACCCTAAGCCCTAAACCCCCCAAACCCTGAGCCTTCAAACCCAAAGATCCTAATCGCTAAACCCCAAAGACTAAGTAGTTCAAGCATCTATCTCGGCCAAGGTTCCTGCGAAACCCAACAGGTTCTATTGTTAATTCGAGTACTGTCGGGGTTTAGGGTTTGGGGTTTAGGGGTTTAGGGGTTTAGGGTTTAGGATTTAGGGTTTAGGACTGGGTCATGGTTGAAGCTCCCATACCCTGTCCCTCCGTCAGACATCCCTACCTGAATCGGAATACGGAAAGCCTCAAACACTTTGCCCTAATGCAGGGGCCTAAATCATTACCAATACCATTTGGGGGTTCCTTATTGTAACTATAGTATAATATACCCCAAAACCCTATTCTAATTATTGAGGCCCCTATATAAGCCTGGACTCGACTGGCCTGAGGCTTAGGTTCCTTTTGTGACTTCCCGAGACGTGCTTCACGAAAGAAAAGACTACATTAACCCCAAAGCCCAAACTCCCGAACCCAAAGCTCATGGCGTTGGCCTTGTGCATTCGTTTCCATGCCAACCGGATGGGCGTGACGGCCTTATCCTTGGCAAACAGTGAGGGGTCTGGCATTTGATTTGTATGAAGTTGAGTTCGAATGAATCCTGCAGGATTTTGGACTGGATTTTCGCGTGTTCACACCTGTGCACTTGAAGCCCTTCCGGACATTGGGACGAGGGGTCTGCGTGTGTGTGTGTGTGTGTGCGCAAGTAAGGAAGTAAGCCAGCAAGTAAGTAAGAAAGTAACTCAACAATTAAGTAAGTCCCTAAACCCTGAACCCTAAACCCTAAAAGTTAGTGATTAAGTAATATGCAAGTGTGCATCGGTAAATTTCGGGTCTGGGGCTCAGGGATTGAGAGGCCATGAGCTAGGTTGTAGGACACCAAAAAAGCACATAAGCAAACACTAGGATAGGGATATCCCATATAAATCCCCTTATAATGAGCCCAATAAGGTAGGGATATCCCTATAAAATGCTTATGCTTATGTCCTTTTTGGGTTCCTGAGGTTGTCAGACAAGGAGCCAGAAGACGCATCGCCCCAGTGATGCCTCACGGGGGACATCAACGGTTTAGGGTTTAGGGTTGAGGCTTCCGGAATAGTTTCGGGTTTGGGGTTTACAAGGTCTGGGGTTTGGGGTTTATCGGGGCTTGGGGTTTTGAATGAGGGTTGTTAGGGGTTTGGGATTTAGGGTTTATATAAGGTTGTGGATTTAGGGTTTATATTAAGGTTTCGAGGGTTGGATTCGCATTGAAACAAAGTTTGGCTTAAGGGTGTGTTGCATGCTACTGAGTGTACTGCGGAACCTCTGTTCATAGAGTCTTCGCATGTCCGCACCTCCAGCCATCCCCACCAAAGTAGCACCCTGCGTGTCGTCCCCGTGCCGACTACATGACCAAAACGGTCCATACACATTACTATTATGGAATTAGGTCGCCAAAGCATACTGGGGATGGTCTTGTGGGGCCAAGTTCCTTAATGGTAGTATATGGACCCTCTGCGTTGCAGTCTTCACATGGAACCCTGGTTGCCATGAAGTAAGTTATCTGCAACGAAGGGATTTGGTAATGCAGGGTCCTTAATATTTGGAATCGTTTTTTTTCGCTCCTTTGCTTACAACAACTTATACTTAGGAGACTAAGGAACACTAGTTGTAATTATGTAGGCTTCTGTAGTAATCCAGGTGCAATAAATCATCCTACCTCACCCTAAACCCTAAATCGTAATTTTGGTATTGGTAGTTGGACCCCTCGAGCCTAAACCTTAAACCCTAAACCCCTAAGCCCTAAATCCTACGGTTGCTTGCAGTGAGATGCTCTGACCATAAAGCCCATAGAGTTGGTGTGAGGCCTCACTACTCGTAGGATCTGGGATTAAGGGGAATTCAAATGCTTGGGGTTAGGGTTTAGGGCCTAGGCGGTTTAGGGTTTTGGGTTTTTGGCTTCAGGAGCTAGGGTTGTAAACAGTTTAGGGTAGTTACGGCTCAGGGCTTAGGGTGTAGAATTGAGGGGTTGTGGTGAACTTGGGGTGACTATGCTCCCTGATCTGAAATAAGACTCCGGTGGTCTTGAGTTTTCTTCCTCTCTTTTAGCCAGGCTTTGGTGAGTCAATACATCCGGAACCCCAAACTCCAAACTCGACAACATATAGGACATAATATGGGGGTCTTAATAATTTAAATAGGGTTTTGGGGTGTATATATTATACTATAGTTACAAGAAGGAACCCCAACAGCCCTATTCTAACTATTCAGGCCCCTACATCAGGCCTGAAACATAAACCCTAGAGATCCAAGCCTACCCCGGACCTGTCAAGACAAAGAGATCATCGAAACTGAAATGCTGGCATAATCTCTTGCAGCCACCGCCTAAACTCCAAATCAACTAGCGCCAAAGTACGGCTGATGATATACATCCTGCAGGACCTTAAGGACCCTAAAGGATGGGAATTATGGTACATTCCTTATTATGGGGTCATGCAGGATTTACATCATCAGCCGTACGAACCAAAACAAGGAGCATGAAGAAACACTCTTGGCATTGGTAGTCCGGCTTCAGAAGCACAAACTAGAGTAGATAGAGCCCCTGAGCCCTCACTCCTAAACCCAAACCCAAAGCCGTAAACCCGGACCTCTTTCTCCCGGCCAAGCAATCACCAAGAGTTCATGTACCCAAGAAGTATGTACGTTGGCATTAAATTAGGCCCGATGTAGGTGCTTTGCAGCCACAGTATATACTATTTGGGTACTTGGACACTTAAACCCTAAACCCTGAACCCTAAGTCCAAAAACCAAAATCCTAAACCCCAAAAACCCTAAACCCTGAACCCTGAACCCTGAACCCTCAACCCTAATCCCTAAACCTCAAACCCCAAACGCCACAACCCCGCAACCCTCAAGCCGCTACAGAACCAGAGTAGCATGTTTTCGCCCCTCAAGGAACCGGTACTATTGATGCGAGAATTATAAGGAACCCCCAAAATAGTATTAGTAAGTATTTAGGCCCCTATGTTACATGGACCCTTGCGGAATGAATGGCGGCCTGATTTCTCCTCCACATCGTGCTGGTCCCTGCCACACATTCGGGGGTTTCCGAAATGAGGGGAACTCGCTAGGCTTTAGGGGTGCGTTGCTTGGGTCCTTACACAAGCTTCCTGCTCAAGGTCTATATTAGGGTTCCTATTCTCTGAAACTCCCATCTGCGATTTCCGGGGAATGGCTTTAGGATTGCGTGCCCCAACACCCTGGACCCTAATTCCAAAGCCCTGAATCCTAGATCCTAAACCGTAAATCCCAAATCCTAAACCCTACACCCCCAAATAAATAACTCTAAACCCTAAGCTAAACCCTACCTATAGTCTCCATTCTAGTTCCCTTTTTTGGTTTAACCAGTTATATATTAAGGATTGTATAAGGTATCCCCAAAAAGGAACTACAATGTAGACTATAGGTAAACTCCGAATCCTGAACCCATCTAAACCCTAAACCTCTGGTCCCTCATAGAAGGCTGACGGCTTGAGAGATTGTGGGCGCAAGGTCTTCGCAACTTCTTGTGGCGTGGCAGGTCAATGGGCGTCTCAAATGCATGCACGGAGTCCTCCCCATCGACCAATCCCCGTAGCTTTTCTGCGGCTTCGCGGTAAGAGATGCCTTCGGATGCAGACAATGAATCAATCAATGATGTGTGTGCCGCCGTGACGTTGAGGGCATAGACCGTGCCGCCTCCGGTCAAACCTCCAGTGATCTTGACATTGGACGTGTAGGGTTCATGGGTTTAGGGTTTAGGGGTTGAGGGGTTAGGGCTTAGGGGGGTTTAGGGTTTGGGGTTTAAGGCTTAGGGTTTTGGGGCTTCGGGTTTAGGGGTTTAGGGGTTAGGGTTTGTGGCCTTAGAACTTTCAGGCATACGGCCTTCTGTGCTTAAGGATACCCATGCTTGTTTTTTTCGTTCTGTTCTTGGGTTCCTTTTCGAGGCTCTTTGTGCCTTTGCACAAAGCAAACGCCACACATGCCTCGGTTTTTAACACAGGCGGTTCAAGCTGCCACAAAGATGCAAAGCTGAGGACCTAAGGTAGCCATCTAAGGCGGTCATAGAAGAATGAAGGGTTTAGGGTTTAGGGTTTAGGGTTTAGGGTTCAGGGTTTAGACAACAGCACTCCGACGAGGATACACCTTCAGCCCGAGCTTGAAAAAGAAAGTCCTGATCTAGAGGCCGTAGCCACCGGAATAAGGTTTTCGGTTTAGGGTACATTGCTATAGTCTATTTAAGCATCCAAAGAATTGTAGTACTAGCAAGTTCGAACCATCTAGGTAGCTATCTAAAGCAGGATCCCTTTTCGGTCCCCCCCCAAAAAAAAAATAGTACGGCGCCCTTATACAGTAGGACACCCCAAAGAGACCCCCAACTTAGAGAACTACCATATAACTGAAGGGCTACAGACCGAACCGGGCCCGGACTCTACACGCCCGAACCCGGTGGTTTGTCCATCCCAAACGGGTTTAGGTTTAGGGTTTAGGGTTTAGGGGCCCTAAACCCTAAACCCTGAAGCCATGTGGTTTTGTCCACACTGACTGGGACCTCGAGGAGCCATCAACTGCCTTGGCAAGCATTGCCCAAAGATGGGATTCATCATCAGGGCACTTCAAGGTTCCTTTAAACGGTTTAGGGTTTAGGGTTTAGGGTTTAGAGAGCATTTTAGGGCTCCTCTAAGCGTTTAAAGATATGGGGGCTCCTTTCAGGGTTTCAGGTGTTAGGGTGTTTTAGGGGTTACTATAAGGGTCCTTTGAGGGTTACTGTGATTGTAAGGTTTCCTTTAAGGGGGGTAAGGGGGAGGGCGGCAGGGGCCCTTAACACCCGTTCAGGATGCCCTTCCTACTGCCAGTCGAGTTGGGGTGTTTAACAGTGTTTAAGGGTTGTCTTGGCTTTAAGGCTTGCGGTCCTTGACGATTCCCTTCATACTGCTAGTTGCGTTCAACTTTTTAGGTTTGTAGTGGGGTTCCTGGACTGGTCCTTACCTCAGAGTGACTGTCGGAAGTTAGGGATTCGGAACGGAGCGGGAACCCAAAAAACGTATTAAAGTCTGGTACTCCAAAGCCCAGTTTACGACTTGCGAGTCATGCTTCGGCCCTCCTGAACCCTGCATGCTGTAGTGCTCACAGTCGCAAATGTTTCGCGGCCAACATGCCGAACAACGACGACAACGACCAGGTATCTAAACCCTAAACCCAAAACCCTAAACCCTAAAAGGCCCAAAACCCTAAAAACACCCAACACCCTAAACCCCAAAGAAAGCCGTTCCTTCAGTGCGCGAAAAAGGGTGAAGATACTGTAGGCCCTGTCGACCGGTTCATAGGTCGAGGGTTCAGACCATCGAATGCGAGGTCGAGAGTTCGAGTCTGATCATGGAATTTGGCAGACAGCATTGTAAAAAATGCTAAGTTGGAGTCTACAGTTCCATGAGCCAAATGCCATTCCACAAAAGGTTCCTTAAATGAGAATGAGAAACTCCCTGTGCAGTTACGTTTGCTTACACCACCTTGAGACTCCATGTAAAGTTACCTAAACAAGGAGATTCTTAAGTCCTAAAACCCCAAGCCTCAAAACCTACACTCTACACCCTAAAGTTCCTAAAGCTCCATGCGAATTTCCATTTCGAAGCCCCTCGGCCTTGTGCAAGTGCTTGAGGCCCGTCGTTAGAGGCCCGATTGCCGCGTCCAGCATGTCAAGGGCACCCTTGACCCCACCTGGGATGCGAAACCCGGGTTCGGGTTCAGGCTGTGGCTTGGTCCTTTAAGTGCAGAAGCGGTGTTAGGGTTTAGGGCTTTAGGGTTTTAGGGTTTAGGGTTTAGGGTTTTAGGGCTTTAGGATTTTAAGGTTTAGGGTTTGGATACCTACTGCTCCGATCCTGTAGTAGAAGACTCAGGCTCCGGCATGCCCTTCGCAAAAAAATGCCATGTTCGAAAACCTAGCTCTAGGCCCCAGACCCTGCGCCCCAGTTCCCATATCCTAAGCCAAACAACGCAATTCCCTTAGCCTAAACCCAGAACAGCTAGAGGGCACCATAGGGGCCTGAACTCTTAGAATAAGGTTTGGGGGTACATGATAAGAAACGGTAGGGAATGGTACTACTAATTATTAAGTGTTGGAAAACCCTACATCAGACTTGTGTGAAACGGCGCTCACTGTCTCGTCTTCCACTGCAGCCCATCCCTTGAAAGGAGGACGGCGCGGTAAGAACTGGGAAACCTGCAGAATGAATTGAAAACAGATCACTGCCAAAGCCACAAATGCAAATGTGCCCTAAACCCTAAACCCTAGACCCTAAACGGTTTAGGGTTTAGGGTTTAGGGTTTAGGGTTTAGGGCATGAAGCATCCCCGACCAAGATGAAGCGCCGCCTTTTCTTAGTGCATCCCAAACCTGGCATCTAGGATTTGGGAGGCAAGTCAGACTTTCAGACACTCCTCTAAACCCTAAAGGGTTTAGGGTTTAGGGTTTAGGGTTTAGGGCTTAGGGTGCCCTAAACCCTAACTAATGATAGACCCCAACCTGCTAGGATCCGCAAAGGAGGTGCTCAGACTAGCCCAGCAGCCTTGAAGCGAAAGACTTCAAAGATGTGCCTCTTAGACCCTTATGTAGGGTATGTAATATCAAGATCCCTGACGCAGGGTCCGAACTAGCAATAGAGGGGGTCCGCGGTTCAACCCCAGAACCCTAAACAATTAACTACAGAGTTAATGTTTTTAAACTCGTGTATTCATTGTTTTTCGGGGTCCCTAGAGGGAATTGGGGTATCTCGTGCTGCAATCATAGAATGAACCTCTTCTAATCAAACTACGGTGACTTCTATATGATTTTAGTCTTCTGGGTCTCTCTCGGGATACCGGGGCGAGCAAAGGGAGACTGTGCACAAGATCATGGGACTTCATCGGGGTTTCAAGAAGTCATGCCTAAGGCGACTAGGGTCCAAACCCTAAACCCTAAACCCTATTGAAGTCTTAATGGCAAGTAATCGTCTCCTATTAATTAACGCCTTTAATTTACATATCCTGAAACACAGCACATCACTGGCTTCCAACTCCTCAGGCCACTCGTCTGTAAACACCGCCCTAGAGTAACTTTTGTTGAGCTTCTTGACAAAAAAACCTTCCCGGAACCGGAACCCCATTCACCCTATTCTGATTACTGGATGGGCCTTAATGATCAGAATAAGTTTTTTTTTTGGGGGGGGAGTATATTATACTTTATAATTATAGTAAGGAACCCCCAAAATAGCATTGGTAATTATTTAGGCCCTTGCATTCTGGGCCCCCTAAACCCTAAACCCTAAACCCCAAACCCTAAACTCTAAACCCCAAATCCCAAAACCCAAACCCCTAAAC
>CAJNDV010004391.1:32086-44682 GCA_905221635.1 Symbiodinium sp. CCMP2456 | reverse complement strand
CCCTAAACCCTAAACCCTATGCTCCGGAGGTCTCCGTTCTTGTTGCCAAGCTTTTGCCTCTGGTGCCATGGTCTGGGCCGTGGTGATGTTCAGCTCAACTTCTTTCGGGTTTAGGGTTTAGGGTTGGTATCTGCTTTAGCATTGCCAGGAACTGGCAATGCAATGTCTAGTACGACTTCAGAAGGTGGCTACTGTACACTTGCTAGTAGAACTCTCTACACCTCTACACCTCCCGCTGCCTATGCATTTGGCTTTTAATTGCCTGACCGACTTAGGTCTTTGAGAGGCTTGCGGACGAATTCTTCAGATTGCTCTTGGGTTCGGCCCTACCCCCGAAACCCGACATAATTCAGTTCTTATCAACCCCAAGAACCCTAAACCCTAAACCCTAAAACCCTGAAATCGTATAAACCCAACTTCCCTACCAGGAACCTCCAGGAACTTGCTCCCTTCCGGCCTCCCTATAGTACAACTCAAGTCTACGGCTTGAGGATCTTCAGGCTTGGGGTTCAGGGCTCCGGGCTCAGGGGCCCAGGGCTTTCGGCTTAGGGTTTAGGGGTTTAGGGGCTTAGGGGCTTAGGGTTTAGGGTTTAGGGCTTCGAGCGCAACTTGGGTTCTGTTTGCCAAGGCGCATGTCGGCCGCACCCGCTACGTCGAGATCATCCTGGAGGTTAAGGGTTTAGGGTTTAGCGACCCCCCCAAGTAACCAAGGCCCGCCCATACTACCGAGAACCAAAGTTTTTTGTTTTTTTTTTTTTTGGGGGGGGGCCCTTTTCCAACTGCCGAGAACCAAAGCTTATAGGGTTTAGGGCTTAATCGCCCTGAGCCTCCCAAAACCAAATACGTAGGTGAATGGGACGCTGGTAAGTGGAAGTAGTGGGTTGTGCTACAATACTTCTACTTCTACCAGAGTTGCATAACGATAGTGATTCACTGACATGCGTAACATGAACCATTCGGTGCTATCCCCAAACCCTGAACTCTTCAAAACCGTAAACCCTAAACCCTAAAACCCTAAACCCTCAACACCCTAAACCTTAAACCCTGAACCTTAAACCCTAAACCATAAATTAAACCCACTAAACCCTAAACCCTAAACCTTAAATTTTCAAACCCACTAAACCCTAAACCTGAAACCCTACACCCTGGACCAAAACCCCGAACAAACAGAGACCTCGAGCACCTCCTAACCTTTTGCCATGAGTCAGCAGGCTAAGATGAAGCCCTTCCCCGGTTCCCTTTGTGGGAGCTTTAAGGGTTTAGGGTTTTAGGGTTTAGGGTTTAGGGTTTAGGGTTTAGGGGGTTAGGTAGTTAGGGGTTTGGGGTTGAAGCTATACAAACGCACATCGCGAACAGGTGCAAACCAGCAGTTTCCATCCCATGCAACAGTCCTTTCCTTTCAAGAGAGCCATAAGTAGGGTTAAGAGGGTCCCTTTAAGGGTCTCCCAAACACGACCTAGGACTTTGTTAGTGTGAGGGAGAATAGAGTCTATGCTGAGTTTTAGAGGAGTCTGCATGTAAATAATGGGGTTTGGGTGCATTTCATTTTTCCTCAAAATATGGGAAACATGTCGGGAGGAACTCCAATGAATGATATTACTGACTGTTCAAGCCCCCATATCAGGAAATGGGCGTCGAGGGTTGGCGGTAATTTTGAGGCTGCAGGTATTCTAACTTGGTCATGAGCCTAGCGCGGCTAAGGGTTTACAGGGTCTAGGCTGTAACGAGTTTGGGCCCTAAGCCCTAAACCCTAAACCCCTATTTTGGAGGAGTTTGGGCCTGCAGGCAATCAGAAGCATCTCAGCTCCGCATCTGCAACCATGGCACTTAAACGCTAAGACCTGCACTATATATAGGCCTTTCTCAAAGCTTAGGGTTTATGGTTTAGGGTTTAGCCTTTCTCAAGGCTTACCTATACTATAGTCTCCAGTATAGTCCCTTCTGGCTTAGCCAAGTTTGTACTTAGGATCCTAGAGTCCGAGAGGGTAACCCAAAAGAGAAACTACAAGGGAGACTACTGGAAGATCGCAAGACCAACGTCAAGCCCGGAATCAAAGCAACACTCTGACTCGAAGAGCCCTGGCAACTCAGGCGCACGCCACAGCATCACACGTCTCCTCAATGGAAAGGCCTGTTCGGCTAAAAGCAGCATCGCGACTAAGCAACACAAGCACCCCACCCTGCATCCCAACCTAAGCCCTAAACCCTGAACCCTAAACCCAACCACCTTCCAGGCATGCAGCCCGAAACCAAAACCCTAAACCCAAAATCCCTAGACCCCCGGATCAGAATCATTTAATTGGGCCCAATACAAATTAGCCTCTCCCTATCAGACTTAGTATATACCTTGGACCCACAGTACCTATATTGGAAACCCTGTAGGGCCTTTATCGCTTAAGTATACACGACATGGGTACGTGGACCCTTTGGGTCTTGATTATGGACCACATAAATCCTGAAGAATTCGAGCTTCCTACCTTATAAACCTGGGCTTGGGGTTTAGGATGGACCATATAAATCTAGGCTCGAGGCTTTAAAGTTTAGGGCTTCGGGTTTAGGGGTTTAGGGTTTCAGGGTTTTGTTTGAAAGTTTAAGGCTTAGAGCGGACTATCTACATCTAGGTTACCAAAACCTCTAGACCTGCAACGATACATCCTAAACCATAAACCCGAACCCTAAAACCTATAGGGCCGGAGACAGTCGAGCTGGTGGTGGTGGTTTTCTCAAGCTCAGATCCCTTGGTACTCCAAGTACTGGTGATAAACATACCTTGCTATATTCGCAGTGTGTGTATTATATACACAGTAACATACATATATAGTCCCGGGTTGAAGACAAACATACACATGTGTGTGTATATATATACATATATATATATATATGTCTGGTGTATGCAAAGTTCAAGCCGATGATTCAGATTTTGTCCATTAGCAGAACTTGCAAACAGTTTGCGGGCGCGGACGGGTCTCCTCTGAGTCACGCAGAGCTGCTGCAGATATGGTGACTGCATACATCCCGATAGTGTCTGGCTGCATTGGATGATCGAAGGGGATGTGAAAAGATCAAGCACTAAGAGATCTCGAATCCGAAAATGCGCTGGGTACACTGTACTTGTTGACAGGCATGGTATTTGTAGCTGTCTTGCATTTTTAGAGCTTGGTTCAAGATTTCGGCGAACCTTTGACACTCCGCACCTGGAGCTGGATTCGTCGGCTTCTCGCAGACACAGATTACGTCCTTCAAATCCGTGCTATTGCAGAAGACCTCCAGCAGTGGCTAGGGTCTACAGGGAGTCCTTGTCAGACGAATCTGATCTTACAGACATAGATGTGTGACCTTGAACAGGCCATTTTGGTGGGAGCTGCTGAGAAGCTTGGAGACATGAACTGTGCGACCGCTACCGGGCCATATCCGAGATACCCAATCCAACAGGGTCCAGATATACTGCCATTCTGGATTTTTGGTCCTCAAAACCATCGTAGCGATGGTCATTGGGGACCAAGTTCCTCTGAGGCTTGGTCGCAAACATCAGTTCCCCTAAAGATTCACCCGATTCACAGGAGCCAATTAGTAGCAACAGTTCATCGGAAACACGAAATCCATGCAAAGAGAGACCACATTAGAGAGCACAGGAGTTCCAATCGGACTTTCACCGGTCCTCTACGCTGCACTAGGGATAGTCAACCGTGCACCATTGGCCGTACGTAGACATGCCAAGGCGACCCCTGAAAAAACTGAACTCGAGATGCATAGAGCAGCATGGCCTTCTGTGAAAAAGAGATGAGGTTTTCCTAAAACCGTAAGCCCTAAATCCTAAACCCGAAGCCCTAAACCCTAAACGACCTGGAGTTGTACCCAAGGATCCAGTCGGTTGAAAGGCCCCCTCAGGGCGTACAGGCGGTTTAGGGTTTAGGGTTTAGGAGACAGTTGAAGAACACACGTACTCCAATACATGATACCCTGAACCTAAAGCCTAAACCCAATGTACTTTGTGTGGGAGCCTAGGTCGAGGGGCCAACTGTCGGCGAGAACTCACTATTCGATTGCCCGGCGACGCCGTCCGGTATGTCTTCAAGCGTTGCCATCACGTGATCCTGGCAGCACACCCTTAAACCCAAACCCGCCTACACCTGCAACCCACAGATTCGCACCTTCTCAATCAAGGGTTGGCTCCATGTGGGTAACTGTGAAAATCACGGTGCCTTTAACAAACCCGAACCCAACATAGACCCTAGTTTTGACAACAACCCATGGAGAACTAACCACCCTACAAGTACAACCTACATCCAACAGCATACGTCGTGTTTTGCTGGAACTCTACAGGCACTCCTGTGTCCTGCATGGGTCAAAATGGACATCTCAAAATGTTCACGTTCGCCCAGATCATGTCCCCGTCTGCTGCAACACAGCCGAACCCACGAATAGAAAACAACAACAAGTATCCGCAATGGATGCCTTATGGTTCGTCTTAACAGATGTAGGACAGTTGGGGAGAAACTGTTCTGTTGCCAACGCAGATGCGTTTCCAAACTCCCGGCTGCTGATGTGCGCTTCATGGTCTGTCCGTCTGCCTCTTGATTCCCGAATCTGGCTATAGAGTCTGTAGGGCTTTAGGGTTATGGAGTCTATAGGGCTTTAGGTTTATGGGGTCTATACAGCTTTAGGGTCGTAGGGTTTAGGGACTCAGGGTTCAGGCCAGGCATTTTTAAACAAAAACACAGGCAGTTTCCCCCCTAAACCCTAAACCCTAATCCCTAAACTAAACCCTAAACTCTAAACCCTATAAACTCTAAACCCTAAACCCTAAACCGTCCATCTCTTCGACGTTACCTCGGCCTCCGTGCCGAAACCCTCGCCTCAACAGTCTGGCAGTGTGCAAGCGCACCCTTGCCATTCTAGTTACTGTTTAAGGTTTAGGCTTGGGGTTTAGGGTTTAGGGCTTAGGATCTATAGGGTTTAGGGCTTAGAATTTAGGGATCGTTGCAATTCTACGTTTGGGTTTGGCTATTCTGGTGTTTGAGGGTTCAGACGCTGTGCAGCAAGTCAGTAAGTCTGTATGGCATCAGCGGCCCAAGTGCACCTTTCCAACAGTAACAACGCCAAACCCCGAACACCTGCGTCTCAAATCGCGCCAAGTCTCGTAGTCGCAGTTTCCGTATTTGGTGCCCGGCACGGTGGCAACACAGGTGGCTTGCCTGGCGTCGCGCACAGCTGTGGATATCCGGATTCAAACTTAGGACCGCAATTGGCCCTACGAGTATATACTATAACCTTAACCATGCCTTAAACTACCATCACCTACTTGTTTACCCAAAACCCTAAACCCAAAACCCTACACCCCAAACCTCTAGGGTTTCGGGTTTGGGGCGGGGCTTGGCCTGGACAGGTGTCTTTGCATGGGATCCCGAGCTCTAGGGCTGTGGTTTAGGGCTTAGGGTGCAATATAGGGTCCCCTTAAAGGAAATACTATACGGGCTACTATAAGGGTTCCATGATATGGGGGCCTCAATCTTTATTTCGGCCCCTATATTAAGGTGTGGGGTCTAGGCAGGAAATTGCTTCGAGCCGTATGGGGGTTAGCGTAGTTCGCACCAACTCAGTCAGGTGAGCCCTAAACACACAAATCCTGGAACCTGGAAGCACAATGTCGAATCCAGAACCTTTACCTTTCCATACTACCTGATCGGCAGAACAGTGACAGCGCATAGCCAGGAAACCAGTGTTCCGAACGCAAATCTACTCCGCAACTAGATGCCTCGGCTGCAACGAAAACGACAAGATCTGATACCTATGAATACTGTATTCGCCATTGTGACGCCCCTCCGGGACGCCTTTCACATGTACGGGACGCCTTAGGTCATGCACCCAGTAGATATTTGAAGTTGGGGTGCGGGGATTAGGGAATAGTGCCCGGTCTGAAGGGTGCGAGGACCAGGTATGAGATTTGGGAAACCCAGAGACTCCAATACCCCTTAATTATAAGGAATATACCTTAAATCTTATTAGGGATCCTACTATAATTTAAGGTATATTCCTTAATTAAGGGGTATTGGAGTCTCTGGGAAAGTCTGAAACACTGGCTTGAAACATGAAGTCCTATAAACCTCCCCTTTTCCTGACCAACACAACTTCAGACCAACTCCCCCACGACTTGGGTTTGGGGTTTGACACTTCACTGGTTTCTGTTCTTCTTTCCGACCCAGATCCCTCAAAACCCTCAGCCAAAAACGTAATCCCTAAACCCCAGCCCCTACACAGGAAAATGCAGACCTCTGAAACAGGGCTGGCACTCCAAAGGTACCAGTTTAGGGTTTCGGGCTTGCGGTCTAGTTAGAGCTTTGGGTTTCGGCTCCCCAAACCTAAACCCCGAAGTCCCTAAACTGCTAAACACGAAGCCCTTAACCCCCAAACCCTAAACCCCTAAACCCCCAAACCCTAAACCCCAACCCCTGAACCCCAACCCCTAAACCCCTAAACCCTCAACCCAGAAGAGCCTTGCACCGCAGTAGTCACTGCAGGACGTCTCGCTCATCTCCACATACGCGAGACCTGAGAAGCCCGGGACAAGAAACCGATCTTCACTTTCCATCTGATGGTCTAGGCTTCTTAAAAGGTTGTTGTAGGGGTTCCTGTGAAGGATCTAGCTGGGTTACATAGAACATGGTTGAAGGGTTTAGGGTGTTAGGGCTTGAGATAAAACATACTTTGGCCTTAAAGTACTCCCTGTTTAGGCACTTTTGGGCCAAAGTTTGTACTATCGACTCTTAGGGTAAGGAGTCCATCAGCCGTTTTGATGTTTCTACAAGGAGCCGCGGTACTCAAAGAGCATGTAGTATTGGATCGACGAAGAAAATCCCCTTCACTACCAAAGGGACTTCGGTCGCCACAAGCCGGTATTGAGCCGTTCACCAACGCCCGTTAGCGTGCATCCCCCTAAGGCTCATGTACCTATACAGTATATACGTAGGCCTTAAAGTACCTATATAGGAACACCTTTAAGGCCTAAGTACATATATATATATATATATATGTATATGTATACATATGCAAATGCATATATATATATATATATAATTGTACAGACTTCATGGGTACATGTAGCCGATGGATTCATGGTTTTAGGGCGTTATGTTTAGGTCATCTTTACTTTCGAAGTCCCGCTCTACAGCTTCATGCCTGGTGGAAAGCGCCTCAAGTGTCGTGTAGCATTACTTGGAGGCTCATGGGTGGTTCCAAGCAGCCGTATAAGTGGGGTGCCTATAATTATAACCTATATTATATAGGGGACTTATAACTCCACTTATAGCTACCCATGAACCTCCAAGTACCCCGAGGCTCCTGAGAGGGTCGGTTTCGGAGGTCTGGGCGAGGTATCGGATCCCGCTGGGAGGGTTGAGAGCGTCAAGGTAGAAAGTACCCAAGCCCTAAACCCTAAACACCCTAAAACCCTATAATGCGTTTTGCAGCAAACTTAGCAGGAAATAACAGAGCGCCTGAGAAGAAGGCCTTGCAAACCAACGATGTAAATGACCGAAGCTAGACGTGAGCAAAGCAAACCATTCATACGGCTGATGATATAAATCCTGCACTAGGGTTTAGGGTTTAGGGGTTCAGGGTTTAGGGTTTTCCTGCATTGCCCATAACAAGGAATATGCCACAATTCCCATAGTTTGGGATCCCTTGAAGTAATGCAGGATTTTTATCATCAACAATATTCATGTGGTTCTGGGGCACTTTGCTAAACTAAATAAACCCTAAACCCTAAACCATCCTCAACCCGAAACCCCTAAACGCCCAAAGCCTAAACCTAGACCCTGTTAATGTGCGATGACCCGTGGATGGCCGCAGGAAAATGATCGACTTCTTCGGTAACGTCAATGTCAACTGTGTGAACCCTGAGTTATTCATGCTCTAGGGTTTAGGAGGTTCGGGTTTGGCGGTTAAGGTTTTAAAGGGTTTGGGGTTTAGGGCTTTGCGGTTTTGGGGTTTGGCGCTTAAGGGTTCAGGTTTAGCGCCGGCAGCGCAAAACCACCCTGCAGCCGTGATGCAATTCTTTCCGCCCTGCCTAGCCTCCGAGCACGCCGCCGGTTTGTCGTTTCTTTTGTAGGGAGATGGGAATTTCGGATGTTAATCGACGTTGCTTCCGCGTCTGTGTGTGTGTGTGTCCCTATGCGCGTGCCTGCTTACATCACATAACATTGGAGCCTTAATAAATAGAATAGAGTTTTGGGACCCATTTTACAATAGTTATAACAAGGACCCACCCCCCCAGAAAAACGTTAAGGTAATTGTTTAGGCCGCTACATTCAGTCTAACTCAACCCCGAAACCCTCCAGACCCCAACCCCTAAACCCTAAATCCCTAAACCCCAAACCCTACATCCTAAAACCTAAACCCTGAACCCCCAAACCCATAAAGCTTCAAAGAAAAGCTGTACCCAAGACGCTAGGTCGACCACCCCTCGGCCCCCAGACATAAGATCGTAATGTAGGGGCCTTAATAACCCATTCGGGATACTCTAAGGGTTATACTATAGGGGTTCTATAATGTAGGGGCCTTAGTAATTTTAATAAGACTTTGGGCTTCTGTATCGTATAGTAACAATAGGGAACTAAGGAACATTATTGGTAGTTTAGGGTTTAGGGTTTAGGGTTTATTTAAGCTGCTGTGTTACATGGTATGGTCTGTTCGCCCGAAAAGGAGTCGCAGGTTTGGGAATTCTGGCTTAGAGACCTGCGCTACGAGAAGCATGGGGGCTCGACCGCCCCGTATGCTAACAACTCGAAAGCTTAGGGTCTAATTAGTGTTTAGGGCTTGGAGGTTCATGAGCAATTATAAGTGGAGTTATATAAGGCCCCAAGTAAAGGCTATAACGATAGTTACCCTACTGATAGCCCTACATATATCTACCCATGAACCCCAAGTAGGGTTTAGGTTTGGCGTGCTTACTAAGTCCCCTGATCCTGCAAGAAATCGCTCATTCCAGGCTGGGCCAGGATGAAGGTCCAGGTTGGTGTACAAACAAGGTGGCTACCCTAAGGCTCATCGACCCCCACAGTGAAAGCCCAAACCTTAGCCCCCAAAGCCCAAACCTTCCCCTAGAAAGCCCATAATATCAAAAAGAGCCTTAGGGTAGGGTTTAGAGTTTAGGGTTTAGGGTTGAGGGTTTAGGGTTGTGTACAACTTGCAAGAGGATTCTGTCTGCACGTCTAGTTAACTCAACTGTAAGCTCCCCATCATGACAATAGTCAAAAGTTTTAACTAGCGGTCGTAAGTATAGAAATAAGGTTATATTCGGCTGTTATGTGAGAGCCGGGGGAGGTTTAGGCCTTTCGATTTAGAAGACCCGGTATATTCTCTAGTGTCTACATGCCACCGCTTTTATAAGCCCCTGGAAGCGTGCCTCATCAAAAAGGGGAGTCGAAAAAGCGCAGTCCTGTTAGAAAAGCATTGAGGACTGTTGCGACTGAAGTTCAGCCTAGGGTGCCTGCGGGCCTGTGGGCCTAAAGGAGTTCCGTTCTCGGCCTAACCCCTAACCCTTAACGCCTAAACCCGCTAAACTCTAAACCCCTAAACCCCTAAACCCTAAAACCCCGAAACCCTAAACCCCTACACCCTTAAACCCCCAAACCCCACTTTTTTGTAGGTTCCTATTATAAACCCTAATATGGGATTTATAGGGACCCTACAAAACAAAGGTAGGTTTTGGGTTCTTAAGGTAAAGTTTAACCCCGAGCTTCTGCATCCTCTCCCGGGCGCCTATGTCGAACTCAAGGGTTGGTTATCTCGGGGGCATATGGGTTTAGGGCTCAGGGCTTAGGGTTTAGGGTTTAGGGCTTAGGGGTGGTTGGTATTTCGGGGGCATATGGGCTTCCCAGAATACATCGCCCTACTGTTGATTACGGTTTAGGGTTTAGGGCTTAGGGTTCAGGGTTTAGGGTTTAGGGTTTAGGGAATACGCCGCCCTACTGTTGATGATACATGTATGTGTATATATATATATATATATCCTGCATTACCTGAAGGGCCCAAAATAATGGGAATTATGGTACTATCCCTTATATTGGGTGATGCAGGATTTATGTCATCAGCCGTAGCAGATGCTTTCGGGGCAGTGTCAGAGACGACTCATACGGCTGATGGACAAAATCCTGCATGACCTTATATACCTAAACTATGGGATTTATGGTACTACTGTTGATGGACAAAATCCTGCATTACCCATTATAAGGAATATACCATAATTCCCATAGTTTAAGGTCCTTAAGGTCATGCAGGATTTTGTCCATCAACAGTATTCTATTTGGGTAATGCAGAATTTTGTCCATCAGCCCTAAACCCTAAACCCTAAACCCTAAACCCTAAACCAGTACCTCTTAGGATCTCGGCTCTTGTGGTCCTTCACAGCCTGAAGCTGGGAGTTATTCGGATTGTAGTTGCTTGAGACTCTAAGACTCCGATAGTAAGCCCCAAATTAGGGTTTTGTTTTTAAGTTAGGGTTTAGGGTTTAGGGTTTAGGATTTAGGATTTAGGGTTCAGGGTTTAGGGTGTATATTCCTGGATGCTGATGCAAAATCCTTCCATGAGCCGACAGTGTCGACTATGATGAGGCTTCGAGCATTCCCCACTCAGGGTTTCCCGAAAACAAGCTAGAGAATCTCTGCATAACAACCAACACACAGAGAAAGGCACACGTAATGATTTACAGGTATATGTGTTCCTAGTTTTCATTAAGCATGTACATATATATATATACATATATATACATATATGTTGCAAGTATATGTGTATAGTATCTTTAAGAATTGTGGAGTAAGCCTTCTTGCTAGACAAAGGTTTACCTAGCAGTCCTATCAGATAGGGTTTCCCTGCTATATAGACAGTTTTCTGTTGTCAGATAAGGCCCACCGGCTAGACAATGGTAGCCGATAAGATTGAATCATTAGACAATGGTTTCCCAGCAGGTTGTTTACAGATTACATATATATATATATACACACACTTACATATGCAATGATGTGCATTACCATACTCGAAACGGTCACCAACCAACTATCTTTATCATGGTCGTATCAAATCTGGGCCCTCTTGGAGGGTCAGTAGACAATGTGCCGCCCCTGTATGATTCAGCCACGATGAAAGTCGCGACAGTGGTGCAAGAGACCCACCCTAAACCCTAAACCCTAAACCCTAAACCCTAAACCCTAAACTCTAAACCCTAAACCCTAAACCCTAAAACCCTAAACCCACGACATCGTCCTGCATGTTGAGCTCCTCTTTTGGCAACGGCTGCATAAACCTCAGAGATGCAAATACATCAGCAGAACCCTAAGCACAAATGAGAGCCTGCTAGGCATTAGGGGTTCAGGGTTTCGGGCTTAGGGGTTTGCATGATCTCCTGTCAACAGTTGTATCACTATAAGAGCACATGTACCCGGGCTGGTCGAAACTCAAAAGCACGGCCCAGCGTAATCGCGGGTGGCGCTCGGGCTTTAAGTTCGGGTTTACATAGTCCCTAAACCCTAAACCCTAAACCCCCCTTTACGACGCAGCTTCAATCAAACCTGTCTTGCACACCCGACGCCGACTAGGATCAGTGTTTGGGGTTTAGGTGCAGGTTACCGCGGTGGGTTTCCGTACCCCTTCACCCAAAGGCTGGGAACAAGCTCGACATGCCTCCGGCACATGCGTCCCAGGGACTCCAATATCCCTTAATTAAGGAATATACCTTATATCAAATTTCGGGATCCTACTCTAATTTAAGGGATATTGGAGTCTCTGGGTTTATTGCCGTGTCACTCGCATTCCGGAGACATCGTCGCCATTCCCGTAGAGATCGGACCTTGGTGGAGCGCAGGCTTTTGGAGAAACGAAGTCATCCCGAAATTCTGGGCTCACGTGAGGCCTAGATAACTCGATAGAGTAGGCTTCTCCTGGCCAGAATGATCATGCTCAACCCTAAAGCTCTAAAACCCTAAACCCTAAACTCCAAAATCCTGAAACACAGCATATAAACCCTGTCGAATCGTCGATCCTTAGACGGAGCCCACTAAGGACCCCATAAACCCCGAAACCCAACCCCCTAAACCCCTACACCCTAAACCCTCAGAAACTCTATACCCTCATAGACCCTAAACCCTAAACCCTAAACCCCTACACCCTAAACCCTCATAAACCCTAAACTCTCATAGACCCTAAACCCTAAACCCTAAACCCCTACACCCTAAACCCGGATAAACCCTAAACCCCTACACCCTAAACCCTCATAAAACCGAAACCCTAAAACCCTAAACCCTCATAAACCCTAAACCCCTAAACCCCTGAACCCTAAACCCCAGATCCTAAACCCTCATAGAGCGTAAACCCTCATAAACCTGAAGCCCTAAAACCCTAAACCCTCATAAACCCTAAACCCTCATAGACCCTAAACCCCATGAACAACGAACCCTGAGTTCGGAAACGCTGAGTTCCTCAACCCCATCTACGATTCGCGCTTTTGTGGGGTTTAGGGTTCAGGGGTTTAGGGTAGGGGTTCAGGGGTTCAGGGGTTCAGGGTTTAGGGGTTCAGGGGTTTGGGGTGTAGGGGTTCAGGGGTT
>CAJNDV010004391.1:16451-31986 GCA_905221635.1 Symbiodinium sp. CCMP2456 | reverse complement strand
AGGTTTACACATGTCACGACTTCTATGGAAATGGTAGCAGTTTGTGGCGAGGAACATCCCGGCGGTATCCGGCCGCCGTTCTGGACGCAGTAGTCGCAGAGGCCCTTGTGCATGTTCATCCTTGCCCATCTTTACAACGCTTCGAGAGGTTGTGCAAGGGTTCCATAATGGGCTAGGGTTTAGGGTTTAGGGTCGATATGGGTTCTAATTATATGAATTCCGTAAGGGTGCACGTTCATCCTGGCAGGGTTTAGGGGCTTGGGCCGCTTGGGGTTTAGGGTCCATGGACACGTTTAAACAGGTCCCGTAAGGTCTTATACATCTTATACGGCTTGATCCGAAAGACTTGCTGGAACAAGTTCAACAAGGGTCATGTATATATATATATATACATACATACATACATACATATACATGCATAACTTCTACAAGTATACTGTATTAAAACATGTGTGTGTGTATATATATATACACACATACACCGAGATGGACAGCTCCATGAGGGTTCTAAGAGGGTTCTGTAAGGGTTCTATAAGAGTTCTGTAAGGGTGTAGATTCTGCCGTGTTTAAAAGGTTTTGCCAGGATAGTCCAGCGGCATTAATATGTGCATGTTCATCCTTGCCAAGGGTCTAAGGTTTGGCAGTTTGGGGGTTAGGGTCCATGGTGCAGTCCAACACGGTATGGCAAGGAGCTTTATTGCAAGGGCTCGACGTTGTTTACGCATTCCTAGACCCTAAACCCTAAAACCCTAAAACCCTAAACCCCTAAACCCCTAAACCCTAAACCCCTAAACCCCATGTTGATGTGATGAGCTCTGGGAGGCTCTAGCACCTCGCTTTAAAGCCTCTCGGCTTCCAAGGCCACAGCATAGCATCCGAGGCTTTGGCGTTTGGGGTTCAGGGTGTTTTAAGCAAGACTGGACAGTGTGTGCGTTTAGCGAAGTGCAGGCGAGATGAAGGAGTTATTGTTACGGTGTCCTCTTGGGTCTTCTTTGCCTCTTCTAAGGGACAATAGGAGGGACCCCAAGAAGGGATCCCTAATCCAAATACCCTATATAACCCTGATATACCCCTTATATGGTCTCATAAAGCGCCTATATCACCCCAAGGGTCCCTTTACCCTAAACCCTAGACCCTAAACTCTAAACCGAAAAACCCTAAACCCCCATAACCCCAAGAGTCCCTCCTTTAGTTCCTTGACTCTTGACGTCCTATGTCCTTCTGGGAAGGCGGTGTCTATGCTTACAGTTGAGGGGCTCAAGGTGCACAGTTTAGGGAACGAAGATCCCAAAGCCTTGCCCTAGAGGTTTAGGGTTTAGGGTTTAGAGTTTAGAAGCACCTGATATGAAGATCCCAAAGCCTTGCTCCCGAGAGGTTTAGGGTTTAGAGTTTAGGGTTTATAGGGTTTAGGGTTTAGGATACTGACCATCTACTCTCCCGGACACTAACCTTCATGACTACCATCGGAAACCCGAGCAGCTAACTATTGGATCCTTTGGACACTTCGGGGTCGCCCATACTCGGAAGACAGGCTGAACCCTAAACCCTGAATGCCCAATCCACCGAGACCCTCATCCCAAAAAAGCATGTAAAGCCAGGGAGCCCAACACCCCATTCTCCAACCCTAAGCCCTAAGCCCTAATTAAACCCTAAACCCCTAAACCCTAAAGCCTAAACCGTTATATTGGGGCTTTATGGGGGTCTTAGTGTTACGTTATCAACGTAAAGCAGGGTTTAGGTTCCCTCCTTACTTGGAGGTTCATGGTGCCTGCATTGCGGAACTTGGGGTCTAGCATTCGGGAGACCCCTTAAAGGGCTTAGGGTTTAGGGGTTTAGGGTTTAGGGATTTAGGGTTTTAGGGTTTAGAGGTTTAGGGTTTAGGGGTTTAGGGTTTAAGGATTCAGGGCTTATAGTTTTTGGGCTACTTATGTTTCGCTTGAAAGGGACCTAATCGAGAGGGTCTATATCCCCAAGGGTCCCCCTAATCCTAACTCCTAAAACTACAGCGGTACGTAAGAGACACTAGTCCTACAACCTACATGATTACTTGGAGGTTCATGGGTGGTTATAAGTGGAGTTATAAGTCCCCTAATATAGGTTATATCTATAGATACCCTACTTATAACTCTACTTATAACTACCCATGAACTGCCAAGTAGGTTTCTTCTACAGGTATCACGAAGGTAGTTTTCTAAATTAGGGTCCCCTTTTAGATCCCCAAAATAGTACGGCACCCTTATGAAAGGGCCCCTAAAAGGGATCCTAATTTAGAGAACTACCCATGAGGTCACAAGTAACTACTCGATGCCTCAGGGCAAAGCCGCTTTAGCCTTAGTAGTCGCTTATGGGTCAAAAATGTACGTACATTGATGAGGCACCCTCTTAGTTTGAGATGAGTGTCTTCTAGAAAAATTTGAAAAAGGCCCCTAAACCCTACAACATGCCTTAAAACAAAAGGGCCCGCTAAGAACTCTGGAACCTGTAATCTTGTCTTTCAACTTGACCATCGGCCCAACAGAACCAAACGATGAAGGATGCTGCCAAGTTGCAAGTCGAACAAGAATGCAGGGCCTCGGCTTCGGCTTCGGCAAGCCACTACTCATAGTAAACCCCAAAAAGTTGGAAGCCGGATTAAAGAGAAATGGTGCTGGGATTTCCTATACAGTACTCTTAAGGATTCAGGCTATGGGGTTTACAACTTTGGGCTTCTACTATATATATATATACATATATATATATGTATGTATGCATATATATATATACTATTATTATTATTTTTTTCTTATTATTCTTATTGTTATATTATTATTATCTTAATATTATTGTTATATTGAATAAGGGCCCTGCTTGAACGAGCTTGAAGATCGGATCTTGGGGCCTTAGGCTGGTTTCAGGGTTTCAGGGCTTAGGGTACAGGTAGATTGCGATCTCTAAACCGCTAAGGGCCCATGTGTGTGTGTGTGTGTATATATATATATATACATACAGTCTGACGGTTTAGGGTTTAGGGTTTTAGGGTTTACGGTTAAGGGTTTAGGGGGTTACAGTCTATAGACTTTTAGCTCTACGGCACCTACTTAGGAAACCCTTTCTGGCCTAAGTATATTCTAAAGGGGTGCATGAACCCTTAGGGAAGGCTCAACTCTCCAAGTGGATCCGAGACAGAACACAATCACAAGATGCTGATCCCGCCTGAACCCTTTGCTGGTTTAGGATTTAGGGGTTAGGGGGTTTGGGGGTTTAGGGTTTATGGTGCTCTGATTCTTAAATTAGATTCATCTCAAACCCTGTATGATAAAGCCCTGATGCCCCAATCCGGCCAAATCTCGAAAGCCTTGATGGCCCCCAAACCCTAAACCCAAACCCCTAAACCCCTAAACCCTAAACCCTAAACCTAAACCCTAAACCGAACATTGATCCGCGTCTGAGCCCCCTTAAGACTTCCTAATCTGCACAGGCCTAAACCCCGAGACCCTTCAACATCCCCCCGAAGAGCAAACAAAAAGCCATATACCCTAACTAACCCCTGAGACCCCTACTACACCCGAAAGACCCCAAAGAGCCCCTAAAATCCCTTTAGCCCCCATGAGCCTAAGAGACCCGCAACCCTAAAACCTAAACCCCAAACCCTAAACCCCTATAAACCACAAACCTTTAAATCCTAAACCCCAAACCCGTAACCCTAAACCCCAAACCTTTAAACCCTAAACCTTTAAACCCTAAACCTTTAAACCCTAAACCCTTTGAAACCCCAAACCCTTTTAGACCCTAAACCTTTAAACCCTAGGCCCCCAACAAGCCTGCTCTCCGAAGAGCCCCCCCCGGAGCCTCTGAAGCCACAGTGCGCCTCCAGGTGCCCTAAGCCCTAATTCAAGGAAACGGTATATAGGGCTTTAGGGTTTAGGGTTTAGGGTCTAGGAACTAGGGTTTAGGGTTTAGGGTTTAGAGTTTAGGGTATATAGGGCTTCTATAAGGCTTCTATAAGGTACATAGACCTTCTATAAGGCTCCTATAACAGTAACTACCCACCTGAAAATGTCCTAAGCCCTAACCTCTAGACCCTAAGACCTAAACCCAAATCCCTAAAAGCAAACCCTAATCCTAAAACCCTAAGCCCTAAAAGCTAAGTCCTAACCCCCAAACCCTGATCCCTAAAAGCTAAATCCTAATCCCTACACCCTAAACCTCTATACCCTAATCCCTAAACCCTAAACCTCTAAACTCTTAACCTCTAAACCCCAATCCCTAAACCCCTAAACCCTAAACCCCTAAACCCTAAACCTCTAAACCTAAAAAACCCTCAATCCCAAGCCGGGAAACTGTCGGATGGAACAAACTCACCGGCAAGACCTGGGATCTCCGAAAGGCTCTGCAAAAAAAAGGGTTTAGGGCCTTTAGGGGTTTTAGGGTTTAGGGTTGAGTGTTTAGGGCCTTTAAGGGTTTTGGGGTTTAGGGTTGAGGGTTTGGGGTTTAAGGCGTTTAAGGGTTTTAGGGTTTTCCCTAAGGCTCATGGACCCCCATAGTGAAAGCCCATTTAAGGCCTCTTAAGGGTGTTAGGGCTTAGGGTTGAGGGCTTAGGGTTTAGGGCTTATGGTTTTAGGGTTTAGGGTTAAGGGTTTAGGGCTTTTAGGTTTTAGGGTTTGGGGTTGAGGGTTTAGGGTTTAAGGTGCCTTTATACGTGGAATCAGAATCCGTTTGAGGGATCTGCAAGGGGAGCTATGGGTCCTTAATATCTAGAATGGGGGTTCCTCTCAAGATTAAAGTACCAATAAAAAGGTTCTATTAGGTTTTGGTTCAGGGGCCTTTTCTTTGAGTAGGCTTCCTCTTAAGGGGTCTATTAAAGGTTACATATATTAGGGGCCTTCATAGTCTTAGAATGGAGCCTATATAGGGAGGTTTTCTAGTATAACGGCAACAGGAAATCCAAAGGCCGTAAGGAGTAGCCAGAGAGGTTTAGGGTGTGGGCATTCGGGTATACCCTAAACCCTAAACCCTAAACCAACCTGTCAAAAGACCCTTGTAAAGCTTCGCACAGCTTTCAAGGAGCTTGAGAGATGAGTTCCTGAAGCTCGGTTTTTAGGGTTTAGGGTTTAGGGAAAATGTCCCTATAGGCTCCATTCTAACACTATGAAGGCCCCTATGTAACCTTTATAGACCCCTTAAAAGGGAAACCTACTGAAAGTAGGTACACCCTAAAACCTAAACCCTAAACCCTAAACCCCAAACCCTGAACCCTAAACCCTAAACCCTAAACCCTAAACCCTAAACCCTAAACCCCTTAAAAGGGACCCAGGGCTTGGAGTTTAGAGGCTTCTGCTCTTGCGGTCGGGGCCGGGGCTTGGGGTTGAAGGAGCCACTACCCTAAACCCTAAAGTGATGGCTGACTCGAGGTAAGTAGGGTTTAGGGTTTAGGGTTTAGGGTTTAGGGTTTGTGGTTTAGGGTTTAGGGTTTGGGGTTTAGGGTTTGGGGTTTAGGGCTTTGGGTTTAGTCTTAATTGGCATCCATTTCGTCGCCAAGTGCCTCGCTTCGTGACAGTCCGCAAGCCCGATTTCATAAACCCGAACCCTAAACCCTAAAGCCTAAACCCGAAACCAACCAACCTAAACCGAGCCTTTGGCTTTTCAGGGTCTGACATTAGAGTGTCATGGTCCGCAGGCTTCGGTGCCAACTTTTGAAGAACTCCAGCATTGCAGGGAGTGCTGCGTACTTGGAGGTTCATGGGTAATTAAAACTGGAGTTAGAAGTCCCCAAGAAAGGCTATAGCCCTGTCAACCCTATAGAAACCCAAACCCTAAGGGTCCATGTACCAAACTAGTACATACTGCTGATGGACAAAATCCTGCATTACCCATAATAGGGAATATACCATAATTCCCATAGTTTTAAGGTCCTTAAGGTCATGCAGGAGTTTGTCCATCAACAGTAGGGACTACTTTCGGGCCAAAGTGGTACATGGACCCTTACGGTAAACCCTAAACCCAGTTGGCCGGTTCGGGCGTTGGAGGCTTTGGGGTTTATGGTTCCGTGCCTCCTTTCAGTGTCCTTTAAGGTCCGTGTGAACCTTCAAAGGATTCCTTTGAGGTGTTTCTGTATGGGTTCTTCTCAGGGATTTCATGGCGGTTTTATAGTAGTTTATAGAGCTTCCACGGTTTCATGTATTTCGATTGCATATACTTATGCCTTTCTGACAGGGTTTCCTACACACAACCTCGAAAAAGCGGCACCCCAAAAGCCTAAACTCCTTACCGAACCCTTGAAGGAATCATAAAGGAACCGAAACCCAGTTTGCCGAACCCTAAACCCCTAAACCCCTGTATAAACCCGAAGCCCTAACCCCTAAACCCTTAACCCTAAACCCCTAACCCCTGAACCCCTAACCCCTAAACCCTTAACCCCGAAACCCCTTAAACCCTAAACCCTTAACCCCTAAACCCTAAACCCCTAACCCCTCAACCCCTTAACCCCTTGAACCCTAAACCCCTACACCCTAACCCCCTAACCCCTAACCCCCACACCCCTTAACCCCGAAACCTCTTAAACCCTAAACCCCTAGACCCAAACCCCCCAACCCTAAACCCCATGGAGGCCCAGCGTCTCTCTGCCCCGCAGAGCCCGGTCTTATTGGCCGCTTCTGCGATGACTCCTAGGTTCCCCAGTAGCCCCTTGATAATAAGGGCACCCTTTTTCCTACTATTCGGTTTTAATAACGGAGCCCAAGAAGAAAAAGGGCAAAAGGGTACTACTGGGGAACCAAGACTCTGAGCTTCACGTTGTTGACCATCTTCGTGTCCTGCTTATAGGGTTTAGGGTTTAGGGTTGACGATCCGGGGTTCTGGGTTTCGGGACCATTTGCGTGGCCTCCTTATCGGGTTTTAAGGGTTTAGGGTTTAGGGACCATGTTCGTGTCCTGCTTATATAGAATCTACGTAGGGTTTAGGGGTTAGGGTTTCGGGTTTAGGGGCCATCTTCGTGTCCTGCTTATAACCTAGGGGTTGTACGGGTATTGCTTTAGGGGTTTAGGGTTTTATAACCATTAGAAAAAGGTTTATGTATGAGGTTTCACAGCGTTGATTGTTTCCAATGACAGTACCCATAGGCCCTAAAGTAGTTCCTTCTTGGGATTCCCTACTAGGATTCTAAATATGAACCCCAAAAGGGAACTACTTTAGGGCCTATGGGTAGCTCCGATAGCAGCTTTGGGTCAGGGGAGCCGAACCCTCTGCACATGCTCCGCACCAGAGAAACGGAAGCCGCAAAGATTTACACCGCAAGCGCACTAAGGTAGTGTAGGGGCCGTTGAATAATTAGAATAAGGTTTTGAGGTATACTAAACTATAATTTTATTAAGGAGCCCCCAAAGTCGTTTTGGTAATTATTGTTCATAGTCAGATTCGAGGGCACTTGACGGGCCACGTACACCCTTGAAACCGAAACTTAAGAACCCTTAGCCCGAATAACTCTAAGCGCTAGGCCATACAGTTTCATGCCCAAGCCATCAAACAATGAAAGGCTATAAGGACTCTGAGCAAGATGCTCTACTACCCATGTCCTCTGCATGAGCCTGTACGTGCAGGTTGATTGGTAGTATAAGTGCTTACGTTTAATAAGTGGACAACCACAATATTAGGGGACTTACAACTCCACTTATATGTACCCATGAACCTTCAAGTATGACCCCTTATAGAACCCTTAGAGGGCCCTGATAGATCCCTTAATTGAACCCTGATAGATCGCTTAAACCACCTCCAAGCATGGGATTTGGGGATTTAGGTTTAGGGTCCTTTTTGCTGTATGGACTTGAACGCTGACCTCGGTGCTTCAACAATTCATTGTTTGAAACGCTGGTGGTTTACAGCTTGGGGTTTAGGGTTTGATTTGGGTCTAGAGTCAGGATGAACTGTAAACTGAGGGGTTGAGACTTGGAAACCCTAAACCCTGAACCCTAAACCAACCCTAAACCCGGGCAAAGGGACATCTAGGTTCTGTTGTCTTTGCACCTGAATGAAGCCCCTGAGTTGGTCCCTGGAACCACACGATTAAGGAAAGGAACTAGCTAAGGGTTCAGGGGTACCGGCTGCATGACTTGAAGGTGCTGCTCCTGTGTCAAAGACTTGGTGTTGACATTGAGGCGGATGCACCTAGGTCACAACCACCCGCGCTCGCAAGGCACTCAACCCTAAACCCTAAACCGGTTAAGGGAACTGCTCCAAAGATTCTCGAGGCGGCGTCTTGAAATGCAAACTCTACGAAAGCAGCTGAAAGCAAAACAAAACCTTCTGAACCTGTCCCTAAGGGTTCAAAGGTCCTAATAATTAGGTATATGGTTTACGGATAGTAGTATTGTAGGTTAGTATTTGGGAGAATATTTGATTATGAGGTACTTGGACCCTTGGGGTGTGAGCAACGGATCCGTCCAAAGGTCTTACAACACACGTCAGAGATCAAAGTCCTGGGATATAACACATCGGCTTGAGTAATTAGAATAGGGTTTGGAGGGTGTACTACACTACTGGGAGGTTTATGGGTAGTTATAAGTAGGGTTATAAGTAGGGTAACTATAGTTATAACCTATATTTGGGGACTTCTCACTCCACTTCTAACTACCCATGAACCTCCTGAACCTCCAAGTATGGTTCTATCAGGAGCCTGTCAGGAATCCTTTCGGTTTCTATTGAAAACCGTGACCCTAAAACCGCTCTAGATGCCTTTGAAGGAACCCTTTCTTTAAAGGAAACTACGGGTGGGGAGTTTAGGGTTTATTAGGCTTATATAAGGCTTCCATGAGGTATATAGACCTTCTATAAGGCTCCTATAACGGTAACTACCCACCTGAAAATGTCCTAGATTTCAGTAACCCAGAAAAGCTTCTCAAGCCTCTTCAACAACGCGACCTGAGTAAAGCCTGAAGCTGGCCTTTACGTGGTTTGGGACCCTGAGCCCTAAACCAGAAACCCTAAACCCCTAGACCCTAAACCAAAAACCCTAAACCCTTAACCCCCCAAAGCCCTGACCCCTAAACCCCTAACCCCTAAACCCCTAAACCCCTAAACCCTGCAGGTATCAGCTTGAGATTTTACGGGCTTCAGGGTTTTACGGCTTAGGGGCTTGGGGTTTAGGGCTTTTGGGTTTTGGGGGTTAGGGGTCTAGGGTTTAGGGTTTCCCAGAGTCTCCATTGTATTTGCTGCTTTGGTTCTACCTTTTAGGATCCTAGACTGCAATGTCTGTGGTCCCAACGACTCCCAGAGCCACTAAGTTAGGAAGTATGCCTTACATCAACACATGGACCCCCCTCAAGTAGGAACCTGATTCAGAAAGCCCTGGGTTTTCCCAGTTTAGGGGTTTAGGGTTTAGGGCTCAGGGCCGCAATATGGGGGTTTCCGAAAATAGGGGACCCTGATATAGTACCCTAAATAATAGGATCCCTATTATAAGGACCCCAAAATAAGGTACCCTAATTTTCTGAAACTCCCATATAGGGGACTCATGGAAAGAACCCAAATGAAGATCCGGAGTCTCTCAACGAGGTTCCTACGTTACAATACGAAGTGCATTTCTTCTTTCAGGGGCTTTCGAGTCTCTGGGATGCAGACGATTATGAACATGTAGGCCGTCTAGGGTTTGGGGCTGGGGTGTGAAAAGAGGCCTTCATGGCTATAACATGTTTTGGGTTACCTTATACTATAACAAGAAGGAAGAGAATCAGAGGGTACTATTAAATTATTGAATATTCCGACGCTTATATAGCGTTCATCCGTTCACAGTTGGGTCGCCGGATCGGACGCTACACCCTAAAGCCAAAGCCGAGGCACTTGTCGTCGCTGACCTAGGTGCTGCCAGCGACATACCCCAACCCTAGCACAGATGAACCCCTCCACATCAGGAACCGTTAAGGTGCCCTTGTGGGCAAAGCTTTCAATAAACTACTTGGAGGTTCATGGGTAGTTATAAGTGGAGTTATAAGTCCCCTCATATAGGTTATAACTATAGTAACCCTACTTATAACTTATAACCCTACATATAACTACCCATGAACCTCCAAGTAAATACTTACCCTAAACCCTAACCCTAAACCCTAAACCGGAAAGAGTCTCAAAACCGTTTTGGTTCCCTGTGTGATGACTCCTATGCCCCAAAACCCAACCCCTGGACCGTCAGGTCGGAGATCCAATAAAAGGGTTTAGGGTTTAGGGTTTAGGGTTCCGGTTTAGGGTTTAGGGTTTAGGGTTTAGGGTTTAGGCAACCGAAGCACGTTTTTGCTTCTTTTTGCTGTTGCGGGCCTGAGCTCAGGTCTACATGTGTTAGATTGGGCAAGTTGACAATTCTTCTAAGGTTGGGACCCTAAACCCTCAAACCTAAACCCTAAACCCTAAACCCTGAACCCTAAACCCTAAACCCTAAGCCCTAAACCCTCAAACCTAAACCCCTAGTTCTGCTTGGGGACCGTGCTTTCGGAAGCTCCGGCCCAGAGACCCTACCATGAAGACTAAAGCCTAGTGTGCCACGGTTTAAGGTTTAGGGTTTAGGGTTTAGGGTTTAGGGTTTAGGGGCTTGAATAGATACTAAGACTAATATCTTCCCGAGGGTTTCCTCTGCAACAACATACCCCAGAGCAGTGTTCCACTTGCTATGGTCCTTATACTGAGCCCTGATGCAGCCCGTCTAGTAAGCACCATCGAAGGAACCCTATTGCAAGTAGCACGTCCCCTGTGTTCGGGAATTGTGCATGAAGCTTCTGCCAAGAACGAGAGTTGTCAGCGTAATAAGCAGTCATTGTAATAAGCAGATACTTCTGCTCATAGTGACAATCGTAACAAAAACGATAGTCCCAGCAGCGATGTTGACTCCTCGATCGGGGTCCTGGGCTTCGGAGATTCCCCGAACAGCCCACATAATAGAACAGCCTTAATGCCTAGAACAGGGTCTCCTTTAAGACTTACTTTATGGTTGCAAAGAGGGTTTGTACAATTTGGTATGAGGGCCTTCACACTGAGAACAAGGTTTAGGGTTTAGGGTTTTAGGGTTTAGGGTTTAGGGTTTAGGGTTTAGGGGATCATAGTATAAGTTTAGTAAGGACCCCTAAGGGACCGTCGCCAATTATTCCGACTTCTATAGTAATAGTACCCCTTTGTTTTAGGGGAAAGCCTAAGGGTCCATATACCTGTATGGTATATAATTTGGTCCGAAAGTACCTACATGGGGTAAATAAATAAGCATATACTTTGTGAACATGGACAATGTGCCAATGGGTATTTGCCTGTTTGGCTTCGTGTTCCCTCGGATGCATTGCACAACCCTCGTTGCTGAGGACTTTCGGAGCGTTTTGGGATTTTAGGTTAGATGCCCTCGCTTGGCAAGGATATTTTTCTTACGTATACACATTCGCCAACGTTTTGGCTCGGAAACCTTGCTACAGACTCTACTGTATACTCTTTGCAGACTCTACTATATATTCTTTGCCACCTGAACCGCCAACCACAATCCTAAACCCTAAACCCTAGACCGATGCTCTTGTCCCTGCGTGCACCTGGAATGACCGGAAGACCGTCGACTGTCAAGCTCAAGCTTTCGCAGGGCTATGCTAACAACGTGAGATTTAGGGCTTAGGGGCTTGGGGTTTAGGGGTTAGGGTAATAACCAAAAACATACAAAAACATAAGCAAACATACACTCCAAAAAACAACATCCATAGCGATAAAGATGGGTGTTAGTAAAAACCAACGATTCCGGCGACACTAATTATAACAGTAGTGACTTGACAACATTGATACCTGCACTTCAAGGCGGCTGAGATGCCTCCATGACCGCACCTGCTGGATCCTGAGATAAAGGTGTCGTGTCAGTGTTCATGATCGCCGGTCCAGTCACATACCTGGAGGCAGGGTCTGGGGTGGCGGTTGCTGATTGACAAGCTCGGGGCTTTGGATGTCTCTGTGTGTGTATGTACACAACCAATATAAACATATATATATATACACATACATATATATATATATATACACATATGTATATATATATATGCATGCTTACATATATGCGCTTACACATCTATATCTATATAAATATCAAACAGAACAACATAAAACAGATATGCCTATCAGTAGAAATGAAACATAAATAAAGCTATATATAGATATATGTACGTATATATATATATATGTGTAAAATACGCACACATATACAACAATCACCATATCATATTACCCTGGAAAATTATGATAGAGAGAGGGGTGTACACATACATTTACATGAACATATACACATTATAAATCTGTACATGTATATACATATATGTACATATACATATATATATATATATTATGTATATGTGTATACTCGTATACCTTTACGTGCATACGTACTTACTTACTTGCATAGATTCATACATACACTCATGCAGTATGTATGTAAAAAAAGCTCCTCTCACACACACACACACGTGCGTACTCATACATACATATATGCATGCATATTTCTGTACGTCTCTGTGCTTACAAACACACTCACATATATATATATATATATGTATATATATATATATGCATAAACATATGTATACATACAAACAACAAACGAAGCAAACCAACACAAACAGACAAATACACGTCCATGCTTGCATGCATATGTCTAATAAGTAAATATACATATATATATATATATATATGTATATATGTATGATATATTACCGACAGGCTGTGGGTGGTTGTGTTCAATGTTAAGACGGGGCTCCTGAGCTTTAGAGTGATCCCGCTGCATTCGGCATGTGGTGGGTTCAGGGTTTGGGATCTGTGTCGCACGTGGGCTCCCGGATTTTGTATCCCTAAACCCTAAACCCCTTTCCCCTAAACCCTAAACCCTAAACCCTAAACCCTAAACCCCTTTCCCCTAAACCCCGAATGAGCTTCCATGTCTGCCCCCATCTGAGAACCCTAAAATTTGGCCCTAAAAGCCCCAAGCCCTAAGCCCTAAACCACAAAAGCCCCAAAGTAAAATTTAGGGTTTAGGGTTTAGGGTTTAGGGCCCAAAGTAAAAGCCTAAACCCCTAAGATGCAAAAAATATCTGGCCAGGGTGCATGACAGAGCCCTCGTTCATCTTGACAGCAATAGCTATGGGGACCTGGTCCGGTCGGCTTTTGAGATGGGGCATGAAGTTTCGGCTTTGGAGTGAAGGGTTTAGGGTTTAGGGTTTACGGTTTAGAGTGAAGGGTTTAGGGTTTAGGGTTTAGGGTTTAGGTGAAGGGTTTAGGGTTTAGGGTTTAGTCCAGGAATTAGCAAGAAGGTCCTGAACAGTTGGCGCCAGGCTTGTATCGCAACCTTGTGCTGCAACCTACATTGCAATTATAAAACAGAGTCTCCGTGTCAATTCTTCTGGGCTGAACACACAAAGAGACAGAGCAAGCTTTAGCACCCTGGCAGGAAACTCCATGAACCAACATGCCAATTCAGAAAACCCAAACCCACAACCCTCAAACATGAACTTGGTAACCAAGCTCCTGCATCCTAAAAACTGAAGGTCCTGTATTGTGATCCTGAGACATGCAGTCCGAATCTCCGACTCTAGAAGTCTGTCTCCAGGCCCCAGGTGAACACCAAGCCCAAAACCCCAAACCCGAAACCCCTAAACCCCTAGAAAGCTCTATATAAGGGTTCCGGGATCCTGCGTCGCCAGGCAACCCTCTTGAACTCTGTATACCCTGCAAGACTTAAATCCTGTAAAACCTTCCTTTCTAGGTTCCTTATTCTGACTTCTTTATACAAGTCCTTAAAAGGGCAGGTTCTTCGGAGTGCAGGTAAATCCTCTAAAATCTCCTTGGCCTCGGGGGGTCTGGAAGTAAAGCACGTATAGAGCTGCAACACCTCATCACCATAATAGTGGGGCCTGAAAAATTAGAATAGGGTTTTGGGGTCCATTTTACCAAGGCACTCCCCAAAATAGTATAGCTAATTATTTAAGCCCCTATACAGTATTACTTACAACCTTGCCTCCTACGCCCCCTGATCCTGCAGATACACCCTTAAAGCAGGCCACAAGCCCTGAAAACCCTACTACAAGCCTGAGATTGGCTATAAACCCTAATTAGGCCCGGACATCCCTAGTAAATATGAACTCAACCCTAAGCCCTGGAACCCTTATCTAAGCTTCAACGATCCCTTGTCCTAAACCCTAAACCCTAAACCCTAAACCCTTTGAGGAACCGAGGGTCTGCGTTGCCATGGCCCCCGTAGTCGCAGTGAAACGCTTGCAGCTCGAAGTCTCCCCCGCACTCTGTCGAGGAGGCGTATCGATAGGCTCCGAGACCTGGCATCGTGGGTTCTGAAATATAGGGGTTTAGGGTTCTAGGTTTGGGGGTTCAGGGGTTGAGGGTTTAGGAGTTTAGGGTTTAAGGTTTAGGGCTTTAGGGCCCCTGAACCCCTAAGCCTCAAACCTTAAGCTCCTAAACCCTCAACAGTTTAGGGGTCTAGGTTTAGGGTTCGGGGTTTCCGTGGTCGAGGGATTTCCGGGTTCAGGAAAGCTTTCACTGACCAGGATCCTGGGTTCTTCAGCAGGAGTTTAGGGTGTACTATAGGAGCGTTAATAATTACCTATACTATTTTGGGGTTCCTTATTATAAATGTAGTATAAAGGGTCCCAAACACCATTCAAGTTCATGAGGCCCCTACACTAAGGCTTGGAACCTTGGGTTTAGAGTTTAGATTTATGCTTGAAGGGATGCTAGGGTTTAGGGTTTGGGCTTCTTGCTTATTGGTCTGCTTAGGGTTTTATAGCCACGTGCTGGGTGTTCTTTTCAGGTTGTCTTAATGGAGTTTATACATTACAATGGATGTGTGGGGTTTCGTCCTCTTCTGTTGCTGCGAAGAATATGTGTGTATATATATATATATAGGGTTGATATGGCTGTTTGCCAGCTTGCAAAAAAGAGGTGTTAGATCGTAATAACTGTAAACAACTTGGGGTAGGCAAGGGTCTGGGATTCACAATGTTTGGGTTTAGGACCTCCTAGTTTAGGATGTAATAAAGTATATGAGGTTCGTAAGCGTAGTGTGGATTACAGTAGCTTCTACCTGAAGTATGAGTTGAGAAACAACCTGGGTCCTTGAACAGGTCCTTAACCCTAAACCCTAAACTAAACCCCTAAACCCCTAAACCCTCAACCCCTAAACCCTAAACCCCTAAAACCCTAAACTGGTCCTTCAAGTAGGATTTTGGATCTATGGTGGTTCTGACGGCTCTGGGTAGAAGGGGACGCAGAGCAAGGACGCTCTCAACTTTTGGGCCGGGGTTTTGGGGTTTAGGGTTTAGGGTTTAGGGATTCAGGGGTTTAGGGTTTTGGGATTTAGGGTTTCGGGATTTAGGGGTTGGGGTTTGGGGTTTCGGATTTAGGCATTTAGGGTTTAGGGGTTTAAGGGTTTTTGGGGGTTCTCTGCCAGTAGTAGGTTTTCTGGGTTCTACAATATCATAGGGGTTTAGGGTTTAGGGAGTTTTGGGTTTATGCAAGCAGTCAGCAGACATTCCGAGCGAGAGCGACGCCTGGATCC
>CAJNDV010004391.1:0-13925 GCA_905221635.1 Symbiodinium sp. CCMP2456 | reverse complement strand
TGACAAGACGTGTGAGGCAGACGCACGGGCGGACCCTGCCATATCAGTCAACTGGACATTTGCACCTGAGACCTCGGCACCTGGAGTCCTACAGTGATTAACGATCTGTGCTGTAAAGCCACTTGGGCTATGGACACACGCACGTGCGGACCCTACCCTGTCGATTAGTTGCACCTCTACTCCTCCTGAAACCTTGCTGGTGCCGTTGCAGACTGCGGTGTTTGGGCTTGCCTGGATGCGCCCGTCATGTGGCACGATGAGTGGTGGGCCATTAGCAGACGCGCGGGCGGACCCTGCCTGGCTCAAGACAGACGCTCTTGCGGACCCTGTCCCCTCACCACGTCTCAGCTGTTGTTTAGCATGCTGTGTCATTTTGACGGAACACTGGCCATGTGCAAATGCATGTGCGGACTCTGCCTTGTTTGTGGCTTCCACCTCTACGCCTGAGACCTGGGCACCTGGAGCATTGCACATGCTGTTGCGGGTAACGCTGCTTCTGTTGAGTTGGCATGTGTTGGATTGGATGCGACCTCCAACTTGCGGAATGTGTGATGGGCCATTAGCAGACGCACGGGCGGACCCTGCCTGGCTAAAGACAGACGCTCTTGCGGACTCTGCCCCCCACTCACACGAACTTTGCAAACCAGAGGACCTTGTTTGCCACCCATGCGACAGATGACAGTCTGACATGCTAACGACTTCAGCAGACACCTGTGTTGGTGCAACGTTGGGACACAATGCAACATCCGGAGGGACTGCCATGCTATCAACATACGCCGTCTGATCCACCATCTGTGTCACCGGTGGAGTCGGCTGTCTTTTGCCTTTGTGAATGTTGCAGAGCTTTCGAAGCCCTAGAGCACCACCTAAAACACAGCAAATCCCTGCCACGTGGCCTTGCCGTGGTACTTGCACATGCCACTCGTTGTCATGCAAAACCGGCGGCTGGCTTCCGAAGACAGCGTAAGTTTTGCCATGTTCTGGCTGGAACAAAAAGCGACCCTCGAGCACGATCTGAATGTCAGTCACAATCGGAATCTTGATTTTACCAAGTCCAAGTTGTTTTGATGAAGCTGGGTCCACCAACCAACAACGCACCTTATGCGCAGAAGCAGCGTAGACCTGCACATAGATAGCTGACATCCTGCTCCACCGGACCGCGGGGGACCATGGCTTGCTAGACTCATCTACCCATGTCGCAGGCGGGTCCATGGCGAGGCACGCCTACGAACAAACCAGAACCGAAGCAAAGAAAACCAACCAGCCCACGTTAGCCCCACCCCTTGTGGATGGGTTCCGGCTGCCGCGTGCCGGGGACGCCTGGGCCAAAGGCAGCTGGAGTTTTGGGTTTAGGGCTTTAACACTCAGAGTAAGCCGCTGCAACCCTCCACCCAGCAACGAACCCTTCATGCGTAGAGGTTGGCACCAAGTCCTCTCCCCGAAAACTGACATGCCCAGTGGACCCAAAGAGCGCAATCCACGGTTTAGGGTTTAGGGTTTAGGGTTTAGGGTTTAGGGTTTGTAAGTAAGGCATGTAGATCTCAAACTAAAGATGTCGTGCACTGGACAGTCACAATGCTTTCAATGATCCCACCTTGGAAATCGTAAACGGCAGGATTTCTCCAACTTGCCGTTACCTCCAGTGAGTCTGGGGTTTCGGCTGAGGGGTTTCAATGTGAATCCCACTTTATGGATGATGTCGCAGACTCAAAAGCACTCCGCCCCTAAACCCTAAACCCTAAACCCTAAACCCTAAACCAAAATCAAAACCCTAAACCCCAAACCCTAAACCCTCCACAGGATTTTAATCAGGTGCGGATTTTTCGAGGTAGCATTCAGGGTGATATGCCCTAAGCCTTTAGCCCTAAATCCTAAACCTTAAACCCTACCCTAAGGCTCTTTTTGCGGTTATGGGCTTTCTAGGGGAAGGTTTGGGCTTTGGGGGCTAAGGTTTGGGCTTTCACTATGCGGGTCCATGAGCCGTGAGCCTTAGGGTAGACCCCAAACCCCAGACCCCAAACCCGAAGTCCTAAACCCTTATAAAACAGCACCCGCCCTCCCAGCAAGTCCAAGAACCTCTTACAACCCACCCTAAACTCTCAACTTTCTCGAAATCGCGACCGGAACCTAGATTGAGGATTCTAGACCCTAAACCCTGAACCCAAAGCCTTGTGCAACATGGCAAAGTGCTCTTAAGCAGCCGGGGGTCTGCGGTAACCAGTTGAGGGATCTTCATGGCTTAACAGCCGTAGGCTTTCGGGTTACAGACCTATAGGGTATAGAGTTTAGGGTAGAAAAGGGTTTAGGGTTTATGTTGTAGGGGTTTGGGGTTTAGGGTTTACGTTGTAGGGGTTTAGGGTTTAGGGCTGCAGACCTTTGCGGTGCCTGCGCACATTTGGGTACATGGGTTCAACAAAATCAGGGCGATAAACCCTAAACCCTATAAACTCTAAACCGACCAAGCTTTCGGGGCGTCAGATTCGAGCACATGTGGGCAAAGGCCAAAGCCCAAGAAGCCGAACCCGACACACCCTGCCTCAAAGCCTGTAGACACAATAAACTTTAGGTTTAGGGTTTTGGGGTTTAGGGCCCTGCAACCGTTAAGCAGAACACTTCCAAGCCCAGCGACATGAGGATCGCCCCAGATGTTGCATGCGAGGAATTCAGGATCATTCCAATCGTGGATGTCCCTCGGATTTAAGAACTTCGCTGGCCAGGGTTATACGAGCGTGTGCTGTGTATGCCTACACATTGCTTACCTTAGGCTGCGATTTGTCGAAAGAGACGGGTTGCGGCCTCTACTTCCGGTAGTCGTGCCCTTCATTTATGCACCCTAACCCTAAACCCTAAACCCTGACCCTAAACCCTACACCCTTAACTCTTGTATCCTTGAGCGCGCCCCTCCCAGCTTAAGCATCGGCAACTTGCGGAACTCTCGTGTCGCATTTAACATTAGGGGTTCAGTTGGGACGATAAGCACCGAAGGTGGGAGGGCTTAGAATGTCAAAGGGCTTTCGGCCGCAAGCTCTTCCGGTAGACACCTGGCTACTAACAACTTACGAGCCTTGCAACGATGCGTACGCCATTGCATCAAAGGAGGTTGCAAATCAGGGGTCTGCGCCCTGAGGGGCCAGGCTTTCGGGGGTGTAAGGTTCAAGACGCAGGGAAAGATCCAGGTTCAGAATTTAGGGTTTAGGCTTTTTGTTGTTTACTTGTTTTGGTTTAGGGTTTCTAGGGTTTAGGGTTTAGGATTCAGGGTTCAGGCAGGTCATTCATACGACGCAGCGATTACCCCCAACCCCTCGCCCCCCCCCCCCCGGCGGGTTACCGGAGGCCTAGAGACTTGTTGCCGACTGACTTAATAGGATCTGCAGGGTCTATGATGTAGTGTGCATATTATATCAGTAGGGCACCCCATAATACTGTTGATGATGAAATTCCTGCATTACGTATAGCAAGGAATATACCATAACTCCCATAGTTTAGGGTCCTGAAGGCAATGCAGAATTTAGATCATCAGCCGTAGTTATGCTGTCATACTCTCCAAAGGCTTCCGCGGCGTGTTGCGGGCTTTCAGCGCTAAGCTCCAGCCTGAAGAATCTCGAATAGGGGCTATAAATAATTAGAATCGGGCCTACACCTCCCCCCCCAAAAAAAAACACTACTGGTAATTATTTAGGCCCCATATTAACCCCTGAAAACCTCAATCCCCGAGACCTTAGACCCGAAATCGTAACCTTTAAACATCCTGAAACGCTACCTGGACCCCAGAGAACCTCCCACTTTAAGGACTTGTATTAAGAAATCATCATGAGGAGCCCGGAAAAGGAAGGTTTTATGGGTAGGGTTCCTTATTATGAATTCCTTATATAGGCCCTGAAAAAAGTAGGGCATTTAGGGTCCAAGTAGACCTTAAACCTAAAACGCTACACTTCAACCCTAAACCTTAAACCCTAAACCCTAAACCAATTCCAAGCCCGGCGGCTGGCATTGACATTTCTCTCGCCCGGCAGCTGCAAGTCTGAACACGAGGCTAAACAAAGAAGCCTTGCCAGGACGGTTTAGGAGGGGTTATGGGTTCAGGGTTTAGGGTTTAGGGTTGGTGGGTTTGGGTGGAGGTTTAGGTCTTGGAAATTCAGGGCTTTGGCTTTGGCTCTACCTAAACCCTCAACCCTCAACCCTAAACCCCTAAAACCCTTAAACCCTCAACCCTAAACCCTAAACCCCTAAACCCCTAAAACCCTAAAACCCTAAACCCTCAACCCTCAACCCCTAAAACCCGTAAAACCCGAAACCCTCAACCCTAAACTGGGTCTGTTGGTTCGAGCGCTTCGAGTTTTGGGGCCGGGGTTGGGGTTCCGTCGGACGAGGCTAAGTCTCTCCTAAAGAGAAGATATCTACTTCCAGTATGGAAGTCCATGATCCCTTAAACCCGAAACCCTAAACCCTAAAACCCTAAACCCTAAACCGATGATCGTAGCATACTTGGACCCTTTCGGCTGCCTTCGAAATCTTACACCCAAGCCGAGGGGCCTGAATGGTCCTAATGCAGGCTGCGTGGCCAATGATTCCGTGAGTTTAGGCTTCATTCGGTCCTACTGGCTATTCAACCCTTCAGAATCAGTGTAGCCACGCACAACTACCCCCAAACCGTAAACTGCGAAGCCTCGGCCCTAATGAAACCCTGAACCCAAAACCCTAAATCGCGAAGCTCAAACCCTAAACCCTAAATCGCGAAGCCTATAAACCCTAAACCCTAAACCCTAACGCAGCGAACCCTAAACCCTAAAGGTGTGAACCCTAAACCCTAAAGCCGCGAACCCTAAACCCTAAAGCCGCGAACCCTAAACCCGAAAGCCGCGAACCCTAAACTGCCGAGAGCGCCGCTGACCATTTGCATGGGCGCTCGAGGCTCCGACCGAGGCCCCCGGCCGAGCGTCCCGTCAGCACGGTGAGGGAGGGTAAAGCCGGCAGGGGCTCGGCTGGATCCCACCCCTGTACACCGCTGAGCATGCGGCCAAAGTCAAAGTACGCTGGAGCTGCCGACCCAAAAGACGAGATCTCCCCATATACGGGGACGGAAATGACTCGGCACAATACGGACGTCAGCCCGTTATAATGAGGATCCCAAACCCAGTGAATTCATTGGTGCTTTTTGGGTCTGGCCTGAAGGGGGTCTGGGGGGGTACCCCCAGGCGGGTCCGGGGTTTGGCAGTTTTTGGGGGTCTGGGGTACCCCCAAGAGCGTCGCGGGCCCCAGCCTAACAGATGCCCTGCCCCTCCTTGCCCTGCCACCGCCACTATTGCCCTGCCCTGCCCGGTGCGAGAGGCGAATTGTTGGTTGGGAACCCATGCTTTTCGTCGAGCGGCCGGCACAGGCCGCGAGGACCCACAACCCCACACTAATCCATCGCAGCTGTGTTTGCTGTCAAACGCGCATTTTATGCTAAGCTGCGAAGGGAAGAAGAGAGCAGGAAAGCCCCCCTTGAGGGGGGTTGGGGGGTGAACCCTAAACCCTCATTGAGAATAGTAGGGGTGGTTTTGGCGGGACTACATGCTGACGCAAGCGCGCGACTTGTGGGTGCGCCCCTATTCCTAAAGTAAAAGGCGCACCCACCGCGCGCACACCGTCTACACACCTTAAAACCCCAAACCCTAAACTACCCTAAAACCGCGAACCCTAAACCCTAAACCTTAAACCCTAAACCCTAAACCGCGAACCCTAAACCCTAAAGCCGCGAACCCGAACTCCAAAACCATGGAGAACCTTCAGCTCGTCGCTCAAGCTGGGGCTTCCTCTACCCATAGGCCCCATAGTAGTTCCTTTTTGGGATTACCTGATACGGTTTAGGGTTTAGGGTTTAGGGTTTAGGATTCTAAATATGAACCCCAAGAAGGAACTACTATGGGGCCTATGGGTAGGTGGAGGCCCATGGGGCAGTTATACAAGTACCCTTAACCTACCAGAACCTACTCTTTTTTGTAGGGTCCCTATAAATTCCATATTAGGGTTTATAATAAGAACCTACGAAAAATGGGGTTTGGTACTTTAAGGTAGGGTTACAAGTAGGATAACTCTAGTTATAACATGCTCTGGCCTATAGTTTGTGACCTATGAAGGGTTATAACTACCCATGAGGGGCCTGAAGTACCTCACAAGACTTGCCTCCAAGTGGCAGACCTAAGTGCTCCTCTCATCTGATACATCGCCGGGTCATTGGCGATGCCCGTGGGTTACGGTATCGAGCTCTACTGCTTTGGGCAGAGACGGGCCGGTGGGGGCGAACGCAGGCATCCTCAACAGTCGCCGCGGGATTTTGGAAATCTGATGTCAGAAAACCCGAACAGATTGCAGATTCACCAACCCTAAACCCTAGAACCCTCCACCAGGAAATCCTTCCCCAGAGGGTGCTTCTGTACCCCTTATGGACTTAAGCCCCAAAAGACCATCCTTAGTGTGGCTCTGGGGGCCCCATTCTTAGGGTTTAGGGTTTAGGCCCCTCTTAGCTTACCATCTTTACTTGAACTCCTCAGTCCAGAAATGCCGGAGATTCTGGGTGCGCTAGGGTTTACGAAGTTGCAATTTGCAGCAACAACCTTGGAGCCTTAATGATTGGAATAGGCTTTCTTTTGAAGAGGTTCTAGTATATTCGGTTTACACTTAACCCTTTGACAGGTTTAGTATAGGTGCCTTAGTAATTACAATAAGGTTCTGGGGTATATGATCCCGTATAATTACAATAGAGCGCACTGTAAGGAATTGTGTATTAGCGATGCGGAACTACTCAGAGTGTCTCACTCAGGGCGCATGACATCAAGGTTCGCTTGTCAAGTCTACCCCCTCGGCCTCGTAAACTCTTCCGACAAGTCCGGAATGCACAGAAGTGGTGGTAACACTGCACAGCCTTTGAACGAAACCTCTTCCACGTATCCCTAGCCGCACGAACGAAGATGAACTGACGGGGTGGTGAGCTAAACTGACTTCGAGGTTTAGGGTGCAGAGGTTTAAGGAAGGGTTTCATAAAATACACTCCAAGAAAGACTCGCGAAGCCCCCTAAACCCGGAAAGGGTCCCAAAATAAGGGCTTTTAGGGTCGACCTATGGTTTCCATTCTAGTTCTGCAGTTTGGTTAAAAAAACTCTATGGTTTAGGGTTTAGGGTCTAGGGCGTAGGGTTTAGGGGTTTAGGGTTTAGGGCTTAGACCCTGGGCTAGGAGCCCCCTTTGCCTGGAGCCCCAAGACCAAAGAGCGAAATCCGGGCTGCAGAACCCCCATAATAAAACCTAGTGGAGCCCAAAACCAGAATAAGATACGGACCTTAGTAATTACCCTGTGGGAGTTCTTTTATTACAGCTACAGGTTTAATATACCCCAAAACCCCATTCTATCTATTCAGGCCCCACAAAATATCCCAACCCACCTCCAGGGCGAAACCTGGAGGGGAAAGGAGATCTCTTCAGGGAAGGCTTCCGAGATGTGACGGAGTTTGTCGCAGAAGCACCCGATATAGTAAACCCCAAAACTTGGAAACCGCAAAAACTGCGAATAGTGCTGGGATTCCCTACACAGTGCGCTTAAGGATTGAGGCTATTGGGCTTCCAACTTTAGGGCTTCTACCATAATTAGAAAGGACCTTAGTGTTTAGGGTTTAGGGGTTTTGGGTTTTGGGAAGTTGCGGTTTAGGGCTGCATCGTATAGGACTTCCTGCTCCAAGCCCTTCACCTCTGAACTCTGAACAGTGGAGTTTAGGGTTTAGGGTTTAGAAGCCTAAACCCTAAACCCTAAACCCTAAACCCTAAACCCTAAACCCAAATAATGCACTCCAGGCGCCTGAGCCCGGGAGTTCTGGGCTGGGTTCGGGATTTTGGCGGATATGTGACAGCCATGAGTCCCCAACCTTAAGAACCCAAAACCCACTTTCTTGTAGGTTCTTATTATAAACCCTAATATGGAACTTATAGGGACCCTACAAAAAAGTAGGTTTTGGGTTCTCAAGGAACACTTTCATATCGACACAGCAGTCGTAGGTCGTGAATATAAGGACCCCCCACCACTCGCAGGCTACCATTTGGTTTTGACCCTTCAACAGCTTTTAATTTAAACCCTAAACTCTACACCCTAAACCCTGAAGGGGGGGGGGGGGTGGTACTCGTTGGGTTTCGGGTTTCTTCGTGTCCTCCCAAGGCTCAGAGAATCCTTGGCTTTCTGGCGGCGGGTTTGGTTTAGGGTTTAGGGTTTAGGGTTTAGGGCTTAGGGCTTAGGGTTTAGGGTTTAGGGCTTAGGGCGTAGGGCTTAGGGCTTAGGGTTTAGGGTGTAAGGTTTAGGGTTTAGGGTTTGGGGTTTAGGGCTTAGGGCTTAGGGTTTGGGCTTTGGAGGCTAGGTTACTGGATCCCTTAACCCTAGACCCGACTCTGAGAGCTCAAAGAGCCAAGAGAGCTCAAAGGGTCGCCAGCCACTTTGGGGTGAAACTGGTATAGGGGCCTTAAGAATGAATAAGCAAATTGTGTATATGGCAGTAACTTGATTCATCACCAGGAACCACAACGAAGAATATTTCAGGCCCTAAGCCCTAAATCCCTAAACCCCAAACCCTAAACCCTAAACTATTCAAGCATCGACATTCCATGCTCTCGGATGCCACAAGGGCCCAGAAGTTGCTTGCACATACGCTTTACTGGGCTTTGAAGTACTAGTAACCAGGTAGAAAAAAGTATAGACTTTTATTTTATAATGGTTCCTTTAAGGAACAGGTCCCAAAAAAAGTACTAAAGTATGGTACTCCAAAGCCCAGTTTATCTAGACACTGGGTTGTAGCATCCCTTCTCTTTGAGAACCTGCGTTCGCCATGAAATCTTGTTGCGTCCCGTAGTATGACTTAAGCACTGCAATTCCGGGTTTAGGGTGTAGGGTTGGGGGGTTCACGATAGTCGGCACATAGCCCGAAGCTTGCACATGACTTGCCCTAAACCCTAAACCCTCAACCCCTAAACCCTAAACCCCTAAACCCTAAACCCTCAACCCCACACCGTGACGTTAAACTGCTCCGAACTTCAAACCTTATAGAGCGACAGTGTCTATCTCGGAGCTTCAAGAAGCAGGGACACACGAGCACACACCCGAAGTAATATACGGGGTCCATAATCCTGAAGACGCTGCTAAAAAATAAAGCCGTTTTCTTTCGGAACCCTCAACCCGAAATTTAAACCCTATACGCTTGACTACAAAGAAAAAACTTAACCCGGAACTCCGTGCATACTAAACAACGAGACAAGCTCCATCCACATTTAACACACAACACTAAAAGGAATCAGCAACTAGATGCGCCACAACGAACAACAACAAAACAACAAACGGACAAACGTCGACTAGCGAAAGGACCTGTCACTGTCTCGAGTAGGCCGGAGGATGCTGCTCTCACCTCAGGACGCCGACGCGTGTGCATGTATCTATCTACCTATCTACCTATCTACCTACCTACCTACCTATCTATCTATCTATCTACCTATCTATCTAGATGTACATATACATAACTGTAAGTGTGTATATACATGTATATATATATATATATATATGTATACACATACATATGTATGCATACTCGTCAGACATGTGCTTGTGTATTTACGCAAGCAAAATATGCACATATATACATACATATATGTAACATCTGTAAGGATGCACGGATGTATGGATGCAAGGATGCATGGATGCATGGATGGATGGATGGATGGATGGATGGATGGATGGATGGATGGATGGACGGATGGATGAATGGATGGGTGGACAGATGGAAGGATGGAAGGATGGATGGGTAGATGCTCATATATACTACTATTGCAGGTTCCTTTATTATGCTACAGTCCAACATCTTGTGTGAAGCTGTTTTGCCTTCTACTATATTGAGGGTTCGGGGTTTAGAGCTCTGTGGTTCAAGGGTTCATTGGGCCTTAGGGGGTTTTGGGTTTAGACTCGTACTACATTTTACCACCCCTATATTCCGCGAAGGCCTTTGTGGGTTACTCTATAAGGTAATACTTTCGACTGTTTTGATGCCAAAGCATGTACTGTTTGGGTACATGGACCCTCCCTAAACCCTAAACCCTAAACCCTAAACCCTAAACCCTAAGCCCAAACCCGTAAGCCTTAAACCCTAAACCCTAAACCGGACCCTGAGGTTTCGACCTTGGGACCTGATCGCGCTTCGATCCCTACACCCGGGCTTTCCTTCGTGAAGGGTCCCCCGATCCTCGCGCAGAGAAGCCTCTACTTGGAGGTTCATGGGTAGTTATAAGTAGGGTTATAAGTAGGGTAACTATAGCTAGAACCTATATTAGGGGACTTATAACTCCACTTATAGCTACCCATGAACCTCCAAGCAGGTCCGTTCAACCACGTGTCTTTTGGGCGTTTCGACAGGGATGTCAAGGGTTGCTATATAGTAGAATGTAGGATGTCTATATGAGGAGTACATATTATTGTTTGGGGTTTAGGGTTTAGGGCCATTAGGAAGAAATATTGTGATTTGGAAAGTATCCCCCATAACAGTACCCAGGACCCCTTGAGCAATGACCATGCCTTTTTGACAAGGGTTTTCGTATGCAGGGCAGGGGACATTCAGTAACCCTGAATTAGGCGACCCTACTATGAAGGTTTCCTAGTACAAGTATGCACTCAACAAAACGCGCTGAAACAAGGTGCCTTTTTGGAACTGTGCCACATAAATTTGCATCTAAGCCCCACCTGTCATCCAATCCAATAAACTATTGCCCTTGACGACTGTGCCATCTACTTGATCGGCGATGTGTAGGATTTTGGGCCACCGGATAACCTTCAACTCGAAGACCCCCCCTCCTCGCCGTAAACCCTAAACCCCTAAACTTTAAACCATAAGCAGATCCTGATCTCTTCAGTCTGTATTTGTCCTATTCACCCCGCCACTTGGACGCAGCCAAATGCTAGACCTCAGGTGTTTGAACAGATGTGGGTTTCTGGTCTTTCGGGTTTCCCAGTGGAATAGAAGTGCACGGGGACCATACGAGATATTGTTCTTGATGAGGTGACCCTAAACCCTAGACCCTGGTTCAGAGCTTTCAGCGCTTAGGTTTAACGTTTGGGTTTAAGTTAGGTTTGGGATTTAGGATTGGGGTTTAGGGTTTAGGGTTTAAGATTTAGGGTTTTGGTGTAGGGTCTAGGGTTTTGAACCGTCTGCCAGGCAACCGCTCCGGTAGCCCACGCCACGGCATCTTCCTGCATGGTTCCGGAGCTACAGGTGCTTCAGTGCTGGTAGTTAGGGTTTAGGGTGTAGGGTTTAGGGTGCAGAATTTCCTATGGGAGCCAGGATTAAGGGGAATTTTGGGGATATAGACCCTCTCAATAAGGTCCCTTTTAAGAGGGCCAAAAGTAGGGTTCAGAAGGGGTACCCTTTACGGGGTACCCCTAATAATACTACCTATCCTAAACCCTAAACCCTAAACCCTAGACCCCGAAACGCAAAGCCGATTTACTTTTTCAGGGTTTGGAGTTTGTTGCTGCATTTTCTTTATATCTACTTGGAGGTTCATGGGTAGTATTATAAGTAAGGATATAAGTAGGGTAACTATAGTTATAACCTATATTAGGGGACTTATAACTCCACTTATGACTACCCATGAACCTCCAAGTAGCTCCGGTTTCCGTTCATAGAAGGAGTTCAGCGGGAGTTCAATTTCAGGTCTAGGGTTATAGGGCTCATAGGCGAAGCATGGGTCTAAGGTGTGCTGGGGCTGCTACTACTACCCTAAACCCTAAACCCTAAACCCCTAAACCCCAAACCCCTGAACCCGTAAACCCGAAACCCTAAACCCACTTGCATGTACTCATAGGCCCCATAGTAGTTCCTTTCTGGGGTTCATATATAGAAGCCTATAAGGTAACCCCAAAAAGCAACTACTATGGGGCCTATGGGTAAACCCTAGAAAACCGGAGGCCAAACAGAACTAAACCCTTTAAGATTTATGTTTTAAGGTCCGGGGTCTATTAGGTTTTTAGAGTGTCATGTGCACAGATTCGGCCTCATGCTTTGTGAAGAAGTGCGACCTCATCTCCCGATGGCTCCGCACCTGAAAGCAAAGAGTCATGGTTTACAATTCCAGTAGAAGCCCAAAAGTTGGAAATCCAAAAGCGTCTATCCTTAAGAGTAATGTAGAGGGAATCCCAGCACTAATTGTCCTTAATCCGGTTTGCAACTTTTTGGCGTTTACTGTAGAGTATATAGTTTATGGAACGAATCATGGCTTAAATTCACTACGCTCCAACAAACCTCTTCATAGACTTCGTGTGTTTAGGGTTTAGGGCTTGTAGGGTTTAGGGTTTAGGGTTTAGGAAGGTCTGTGCAGAGACCCGCTCCCGGCTGCTCTACCAAACCCTAGATGCTAGACTCCTAAAGCACAAATCCTTACACCCGCGGGATTCACAAGTACTTAGCATACCGCATACTCTTAGGCTTCACGGGCATACTTGTGGTGCAGATATTTATAGGTGTGGTTTCTGAAAGTCGTAGCACAGTAAAATGAGTCCAACCTGCACACCAAGTCAGCAAAGGCCCCTCTAACGCGAATTGCCTGCATTAAACCGGACACCCGCAAGAAACTTCAGCTACACACACACACACACACAACTTGCACCTGTTGTGCCGGCTGTGCACATCAAAATACAAACCCTTAAAGCCCAAACCCCTAAACCCAAATCCCCCCAACCCCCGACACCCTACACCCCTAACCCCTAACCCCAAAGCCCTACACCCCTAAACCCCAAACCCTAAACCCTAAACCCTAAACCCTAAACCCTAAACCCTAAACCCTAAACCGAAATCACCCGCAACCCCACCACAGCCGTAAGACCTTCTGCCCTGCGGCCCCATGCACCCATATTAATACGAACTTAGGGTTAAGGGTTTGGGGTTCAGGGTTTGGGGTTCAGGGTTTAGGGTTTAGGGTTTAGGGTTTAGGGTTTAAGAGTGTTCCTACATTATATTATATAGCATAAGTACGTTAAGGCCTAAGTATATACGAAGTAGGTACATAGAGCCTCGGGCTATGCCCTACTGTCATGGTCAGCGAGCTTACTCACGACAGAAAAGCTCTCGTGAGCGATGTCCTTACTTATGCACCATGCCACCCTGCCCAAGCCCTAAACTCTAAACCCTAAAAACCCTAAAACCTCAAAAACCCTAAAAAACCCTAAAAACCCGAACCCCCAAACCCTAAACCGTCTTTGCACCCTTAATCCCTAGCTAGACCCGCTGCCATGGCACACAGGAGTTAGCAGGATGCTGCCCTGCTGCACCGAATCCTAGACACTTAAAGCTTAGAGGTCTAGTTTTTTTTGTTTTTTTAAGGGCTTAGGGTTTAGGGTTTAGGGTTTAGGGTTTAGGATTTAGGGGTTGAGGGCTTAGGGGTTAAGCGGGTTTAGGGGTTTAGGGGTTTTGCGGTTGAGGGTTTAGGATTTAAGGGTTTAGGGGTTTAGGGACTGGTCTGGTCTGTGGCGCTTACTCAACATTTCAACCATCAGCCCTCCACAGTCAAGTGTCATGCAATCCTAACACTCAAACCCTAAACCCCGAGACGCCCGAAGACGCTGAATCTGAAATGGTTAACCTCAACACCGCTAAGAAACACTGACAACTTTGCCCCCGTTCTGGTCCCTATGTAGCAACACAAAAACGCATCCCCAAACCCTCTTCTGGTCAAGAAGGTTGCTATAACCTTAACCTCTCTCAAACTGTGTGTGACTTTGGGTTTAGGTTTTAGGGTTTAGGGGTTTAGGGTTTACCTTAAGGACGACATGACACTTAAAAGTAGGGGCCCTATACCCTGATACTATGAATCCCTATATGGCTTATGAACCGTAAACCCTTTTAGGGTTCATGTCGTCCTTAAGGTAGGACTT
>CAJNDV010004380.1:63865-70473 GCA_905221635.1 Symbiodinium sp. CCMP2456 | reverse complement strand
CATACTGGTGATGCTGATGATCACGGATCACGACATGAAGTTGATGCTGGCGATGACATTGGTGACGACGGAGATCTATATCTATCTATATCTATCTATATCTATCTATATCTATCTATATCTATCTATATCTACCTATATCTATCTATATCTATCTATATTATCTTTATCTATCTATATCCACCTGTCTATATCTATCTATTTTTGTCTCTCTATCTATACATCTATCTATACATACATATATGGTCCCGCGTCGCCGCGTCAGTGAAACCCCCAACCGCCGCGTTATGGGATGCCCGCGCCTCCCACAGCAACAGCTAGGTCTCTCATCCGAGCAAACGGATGGTGCTCGTCCGCGTCATCATCCTCGCAACTATCGACGTTCTTTTGGAACTCTCTCGCAAAGTCGCCCCTCCCTCCTTCCTCACACAGATGAGAATGATCGCGATGATGCTGAGGACACTGACGCTGATGTGCTTCATGCATGCTGGCATTCCGAATGTGACTGTTGGTAGCACCACTGCTCTTATGCTGTTATGAACTTAGGTTCAACATGTTCTTTGCTTGCATTTGCTTCGAGAGCTTGCTTGGCTTTCTGTTTCGTAGAATTTTGTAGTTTGTATCGACCGTTGTCATTCTATGCTTTTTTTCGGTTGGGTGCCTTTAAAAACAGCCCGAGCATGTCCTTGATTCATTTTCATTCAGGACTCTTAGGATCGTGATCACCATCTTCGAGGTAGGGACAGCCAATTCGCCCATGCTTTTCTCGGCCACTCATACCGTGCAAGCACAATGTGCTCGACACAGAGTGGGTGAACCGGATGATCAGGTAGAGGCTCCAGACCCATGCCGCGCCTGTCATGACAGCGCTGTCGCTGCCTCTGCCTCTCGACGCTATCTGTGTCAGAACCCCTGGATCGGCTATGCCCACCTGCTCCTGGCACGACCTTGAGTGCTGCAAAGGGCGTGTTTAATTGACCTGGTTGTGCGAACCTGTGATGCTCCAGTGCTCTGCTCTGCAGTCTCCAACCTCCCTGAACTCACCTTGCTTCCCGAGTACTGGATTTCTAGATTCCCGATCCACCCTCCGAGAACATCGTGACCAAAAATATGAAGATTTAAACTGCCCGCCCCAGCCGACCCTTTCGCCTCACCCCCGGCCCCACCTACCTGCAATCTACAGCGACACTGCCTAACTGTCGCGTGCGAAACACCGGACACTATCTCAGTGTCCTGATGTAAGGCTCAACGGCGAAGCGGCTTAACTGAGCACAGGCCTTCAGGAACTTCGGGATGTCGAATAGCCAGACCATGCGCCACAGCAACCAAGGAGGAGAGGGGCCGGGGCTCGGGCTGCAGGACGCAAGGCGCTGCAGTTACAAGTGGGGCGGGGTAGCAGCACAGGGCCCTCCGCCCGGCACCACACCCCCACCCTTGAACAGCAAGCGCGGAAACAAAAAGTCAAGCAGCCGGGAGGGCGAGCTTACGAGGCCTCAAGAGTCAAAAGAGGTCGGGGCTCGCACTTCACTTGCACGCTGGGCCCATTGATTGGCTGGGGCCGGGATCGGGGCACCCTGAAAGCCTACAGGGCCTCAGGGTCAAACCACACGAGGACACAGGCGGAGGGGATACCATGGGGTGAGTGGGGAGGGGGGGCCTGGCAGCGCTGCACCATACATGTATAGTTTTTGTACTTGTTTGCTTCCAAGAACAGAAACACCCCAAAAAAATCCATCAATCAAAGGCTTGGTGAAAAGGATCCGCAGGAAAGCAAGAATTTTGGCCATGTCACCACGTCCACGCCGGCGAGCATCTGACAAAGCCAGCCTGGGGGACTCTGGACGTCTTGGGGCTTAGCGTTCCACAAATGGGGTTCTGCCGGTTTAGGGAGTTGGGGTTTTGGGGTTTTTGCACTTTTTGAACTCCTTTTCCGAAAGGCCCAGAGGTTTTAGGGTGTAGGGTTTAGGTTTCCTAAGCTTGGGTTTTGGGGCTTTGGGGGGTTTCAGGCTTTAGGCTTTGCTGGAGTTTTGGAGCTTTGGGTTCGATTTCGGGATGCTGAGGGCGGTAGCGGTCTGAGCTTAGGGTTTTTGGGCTCTTGGGGCAGTGTAGGGTTTAGGCTTGAGGGTAGCGTGACAACCAATTTAAGAAGCCGGTGATATCACAGGCTTCTCAACAAGATGGCTCCTAGTGCTTTGGGGATACGTCTTGGAACCCGGTGACTGTAGGATCCAGGCCCGGTCAAGTTCGAGTGTCTTGCAGTTCAGGGTTCAGGTTCAGGTGAATGCACGTGAGTCTCGGATCGCGGCCTGGTGACCGTGCAGACATTCTATCCCAAAGCCAGAATTTGCCGTCACTGGCACGGAAGATAAGTCACCGACATCTCGTCTGTGTCTTACTCCTAATCATTCGGCGCTTGGGAGTCTGCCTGATGGGTTCTACTCGCAGATCGACCACAGAGAAGAGGGGTTTGGTGGTTCGTTTCTCTACACCGACAAACCTCCGAACCTGAACCGAACACCCTCGAGCCGAATCCACCTGCTCCAGCCTTGCATGCATCTGACTTTGCATGTCGTCTTACAACCATTGCGGACTCCGAACCTAGCTCGTGTTCTTCGCGCAATGCGCCAGCGAAATCCTAGAGCAAGTCCAAGGCACAGCAGACCATAAACTCAGAAGCTTAACAAAAAATCACCGCTGAACTTCACTTCCTGACCGTTAGATAAACCCTGAACCCTAGGCCCCAAAAACCCGGTAGACACTGAACCTTAACCTCATCTTCGAAACTCTCACACTGAGCCAGGCCACGACTGTCCTGTGTAAGGCATGCAAAGCGACACCTGTGCTTGCGCAGACATCACCTACAGACCCTGGAGCCTGTCTGCCTCTAGAGCTCAGAGGCTCCGCCCGCGGTAATTCCGGCGTCTATACTGGAAACTTCGAGATACAACCATTGTAGGCTGAAGGCCGTCGTCAAGATTACCCGCACTGCCTCTGCTTTCAGTATTCATAATCTTCGTGGTTCGAACTCTTTACGCACTGCTTCTCCGACTAGACATATCAGCCATGTTGCCCATTCTTCTTGCGGAGCGTCGCCGACGCCCATCTGAGACAGTTACTGTGTCCAACCAAGAGAGTGCGCTTGAGACTAGGGGCTTGCTGCATCACAGTTGAAAACGACAAGAACTACAGTGAAGATAGTCACAACGAAAACAGCGACCATGATAAGAAAAGAAGCATGATGATGATGGTGATGATGATGAGGAGGGGGAGGAGGAGGAGGAGGAGGAGGAAAAGGACCATGACGATGATGATTATGATGATCATGATGATGATGATGATGACGATGACGATGACGATGACGATGACGATGACGATGACGATGATGGTGGTGGTGATGACGAGGACGATGACTATGATGGTGGTGGTGATGATGCTGATGGTGATCACGATGATGATGATGATGATGATGATGATGATGATGATTTGTCATCACCACCTCCAGTGCCACCGCCACCACCACCACGACGACCACCACCACCACCCAAAAAAGACTGCTAGAACTACAACTACATCAACAACAAGTACGATTCCTACGACTAGCGCAACTCCTACGACAACGACGTCGACAACGACGACGACGACGACGACGACAACGATGACGACGACGACGACCAACACTCCTCCTGCTTCGGCTTCTGCTGCTACCACGTGCCCCTGTGACTGTTACTATTGCCATTTTTGCTCCCACGACGACGACGATGACTACGACTACAACTCACCACCATCTACTACAACTGGTGCTACTACTTCCACTATTTCTGCCAGCTACCACGACTAGGATGACCGACGACTACTACCGCTACAACTACTCTACTTCTACTTCCACTTCCGCTGCTACTACCAAGAGTACCACGACCAGCACCGCCTGCTCCACTACCTCAACAACCACTACTGCGACAACTGCAATCATCCTACTTTCTCCTTCTGGTTCTTCTCAAGGGTCTTATCCGACGAGGACGATTCCCACAACAGGGCAATGCACTTTTCCCCGAAACCGAAGCCCGGAAGAAACCACGGCGGATGCAGCAGCTGCCGACGAGAGTCTGGAAGGAAACAAAGCCAGAGATGCACCGGCCACAAGCGCAGTTCTCACGACTACCTCTGGCGAGTTTAGGTTTTAGGGTTTAGGGTTTAGGGTTTAGGGTTTAGGGTTTAGGCCTCTGGCAAAAGACACATACAAAGCCTTGAGCCCATTGAGGCTCGGAGCCAGAAACCCCCACAGTTTGGAGGGGGTCAGGGCTTTCAACGGGGGGCTCTGGGCTGTACACCTAAGCGCTGCAAGCCGAGTGATGTCTGAACCGCAAAGCCGAACGACAAGAGGACTTCACTAGCAAGGTGAGGGTTAAGGCGGTTAAGGTCCAGGGTGCACGGCGAAGGAACTTCCACCCTTCAAACCTGGATTACCTAGAGCCGACGATCTCTGGGGCCCCAGCGCGGTCCAAGATTGACAATAGGCGGAAGCAGAACAAGCATTCACTACCTGCAGCTGCAACAATTTACATCCAGGCTGTAGGGCGTAGGACTCAACAGTGTTGAGGGAACCTAAATATTCAAGCTCATCATGGTTAAGCTCACAAGCCTTTCGAAAAGACTTCATCCGAATGACAGCTGACAGATGCATGATCGAAAGACTTGGATAGCAAACTGTCTCCTCGATTAAGGGCTGAATTAGATCATGCGCAAAGGGCATAGGACGAGGACGTTTGCCTGCCGGAACGAGTTTGTACGGCTTCGTGCCCAAAACCCTAAACTTTAAACCCTAAACCCTAAACCCTACATCCTAATTCCCGCCTGCCTCCTTGCCATAAACCCAAAGCCCTAAACCTTAAACCCCAAACCCTTATAGAGCCCTTTAAAGACTAAACCCTAAACCCAAAGCCCTAAACCCTGACGAGGCTGCCTACCGAGACCTCGGTCGAGACTAGGAGGGCAGCAGAGGCCAGATAAGCGCTGCCAGAAGCTTAGGGTTTAGGGTTTAGGGTTTAGGGTTTAGGGTAAGGGTCACTATGAGGGCTATTCTGGCCCAGCTGAACAGCAGACCTGTGCGATTTGCAGTGAGCTGCAACGAACAAAGTCGTTGAAATGGGTCATGCAGGTGTTCGAGGCTCAGGTGCTGAAATCTGCAAACGCTGAACACTGCTAAAGCCGAAACTCACCCTAAACCCCTAAACCCCAAGCCCCTAAACCCCACACCCCTAATCTCAAAGCCGAGATCCCAGAGACTTTAGGAGCCATTGCCCGCCCCTTCGACCCTAGGGCTCTACCTCCGCCGTACAGAACCATAAAACATATATATATATATATATATATATAACAACTGAAACACTCAAAAGCCTCCTTATACAACCCTACAGAACCCCCCTTTCTTTCCCACCCTTCGTTCCAACGCAGCGCGGGGCGGCTTTTGTTGAGGCTCGGGCTCGCTTCCCTATTGCCACCTGGGCATCCTCGCACCCTGGCTTGCAACTGACCTCGGCTTCCGGGGGGGGTGGTTCCTTGAAGGGTTTGAAGGGTTCCGTCACGGGCTTAAGGGTTGCAAAAGAATTTTGAGCAAGGTTCCTAGAAGGGTTGGTGCAATTCAGGAGGGGAGGGGGTCGCGTTTGGGGTTCTGGGCTTTCGGGTCCGGGTGCGGAACTACATTGCAAGGTCTTGCAGGTTTAGGGGTTTTAGATCTGAGCTCGGTTGTTCAGGGGTCTTGTGGGTTTGGGGCGTCTGCAGCTCTCGGTGTTTGGTTTGCGGTTTAGGGTTCTGCCGGCTTGAGCTATTTGCTTCTGGGCTCGGCCTAGCTTTTGTTCGGAACTCGGGCAGGTCAGACACTGATCCTCTCCTTCGTGCGCAACCAGGGCGCCAAAGGCTGGCCAGGGCACCGCCCTCTCAAGCAAGGCTTTAAGGCAAAGGAGCAAACAAGGCCCGGACATGCAAAAGGCTCCGTCGCGAAGCCACTGTCCCTGGACAACAGGCAGCTTGCACGCTCGCAATGCAAGCTTCGATGATAGCTATACTCACGGCAAGGCGGACACAACAACGCCAAGATAAGCGCAGCTGTGGCGACAACTCCCACTGTAACAACTAGCCGCACTGGTAGCACTAGCACCAGGGAAGTAGTGGTAGCTGTTGCTGAAGCTGTTGCTGTGACCGTTGCGGTTGCTGAAGCTCTTGCTGTTGCTGGTGCGGGTTGCCGTTGCTGTTGCTGTTGCTGCTGGTGCTGTCGTCGGCCTCAACATCCCGTTCCCCAAAAAAGAAACATCCTAAAGACCGCATATGCCACCTGTGAAACCTGTGAAACCATTGCAAAAGCCGAGTACAAGCCTGTAAATGCTGCACCCTGTCAACCCTCAAGCACTTCATCGGCACCTGATCCGAACACTCTGAGCCTGCCTCGTTAGACGCCAGACTCCTCGGATGGCTTGGAGGTCCGAAAGCTTCAGAGTTTGAGGAGCCTCGGGGAGTTGGGAGTCCTGCCAGGCATTGTAGTAGTCTCCTTGATGCCACCGTGCTTGTGACACATGTCTGATTGTCTGACTGATGAATGCTGCAATGCCAGTAGC
>CAJNDV010004380.1:48865-61365 GCA_905221635.1 Symbiodinium sp. CCMP2456 | reverse complement strand
GTCATGCTCATGATAACGGTCATAGTGATGGCAATTTTCTGCACGACGATCAGGCAGAAAACGTAATAGATGATGACAAGGTCCATGGTTTCGTTCTTGGGAGTTGCGATGATTTTGATCCTTCTCGTCCGTGCCTTCGTTTTCAGGGAGCTTTGCAGCTGAAGGCTCCGTGTAAAGTCATCCGTGAAGTCCCTGAACCGAAGTCCCAACGCGACCCTCAAGAGCTTCAGCACTGAACCATTTTCATCCTTCCTTCTCGCACTCTTGGCAAGAGGCTCCGATTTCTGAGGCCGGCCACGACTGCCACAGCCATGAGGGGCTCCAAACCCCAAGGCCATAAGTTCGAGACCATGGGACTCCGCAAGCTCTTCGAAGACCACAGTGAGACGCCCTTGAAACCTCAAACCTCACTCCTATGGGGAATGGTGGAGGAATCCATTCAGAAGTGCCCGGCCCAGTGGTGCAGAGGTTGTCTCGCTGCTCTCCGCATTCGCGACGTCTCCTTGCAGCTTGCGGGACTGGGGGGAGGAGCCTGGAGCCTTCAAGCTTTGAAGTTTGAGTTTGGGGTTTGGGGTCAATCTGGGTTTTTTGGTTTAGGGATTCGGGGTCCAGGATGTAAAGATGTACCACACTGCAAACAGGAAAGGCCGGATCGGCAAGAGCTGTCGATCACATAGGTATTCGGCCCTCTTCTCTCATCAAAGGCTCAGCACCTCCCGAGAGCCACAAATTCCATAGGACCCTGAACGCTCGGAATATACTAAACTGCACTACATACTAGACTGTAAACCAATCCCAAGACCCTAAACCCTGAACCCTCCTAAACCCTAAACCCTACACTGTAGATGTGCCACGGAGCGAGACCACTCACCAAGCATGTCAGATTTCAGGAGGATTGCAGTGCACAGGCCGACGAGGGTCCTTAGAATGAAAAAAGCCTTCGAGCCTTAGCCTAAAGACTTTGCAGGGTTTAGGGCCTTTAGGGTTTTGGGTTTAGAGGCTTTAAGGGCTTCTGTCAACCTTATTCTTGGGTTGCTCTTATGCCCCTAGGAAGGCGAAGGTTAAGCTTTTCGTTCTGCTGGGCTTCCGATGTTCGTTCTGGTCGTCGTATGGTTGCTTCCTCTTCAAAAGCTTGTTGTTCTTAGCCTGTTCAACAACTGGCAACTGGCACGCGTCTCCTTGGCAATCTGCTACGAAATGTGGCAACTCCACATCACTACGACTGGCATTTATGTTTACATGCTTGGTGCTATCTTTGCTGAGCTTCTAGTCAATGCGGTTACCGTCAATATCCCTGCCCTACAATCCCTACATGGACCACGACGATGCCGGCGGCAACACCGGTGGCGACTGCTGCTACCTGCTAGCTGCTAGTCGTCCTACATCTACTCCTGCTCGTGCTCCTGCTCCTGCTTGGGCTCCTGCTCCTGCTCCTGCTCCTACTCCTACTCATTCTCACTCCTATTCCTTCTCCATGTCCTGAGACGACCCTACTCCGACTCTGACACCGACTCCTCCAAATCTACCACGGCTCCCGCACTCTCTTTCTGCGAGAGGCTTTGTGTCGAACACTGACATGAAACTCGCACTCCACGCCGTTCCCTTCACAACGGACGGACGAACAGCCGACCTCGTTTCCGACTGTTACATGACAGAAAACCTGTCACCACGATTCCACAGAGTCTGACTAGTAAAACCGTAAAACCTCCAAGAAATCTCTCAGCAACTTGATGAAGGCCAAGGTGGCGTACAACCGCAAGAAGACAAGGTATAGAATGCAGCCAGGAGTCATGAGAAAGCAGCAAACAAATCCGGCCGAACAGCACGGCAAATCCCTTTCTTTAGTTCCCACACCACGGATCCGTGGCACGAAGGAATCCTTCTCCTCGTCCCCTCTGCCTGAGTTCCGGCTTCGGCATGCCGTATGGGATCAAAAGTGAGTCACTCAGAAACAGAAGCAAGATCGAACGCAAGAAAGTCAAAGCCAAATATGAGAATAATCCTTGTGTTCAGAAAATGGACCTACTTACCCCAAACGCTGGCCACCCCACGAAATGCAGAAAAGATTTAGGGTTTATCGCCTGGGTCCCCCTCAAGCTCTTCGCACCGTCCGAGTGTTTGTGCATCGCGCGGTGACCCAATTTGGCGAGGCATGGCGCGTACCGAAATTAGAACTGGGTGTTGGGGTCAAATGGATTTTGTTCGGTGTTGGGGGGTTATTGGACTGAGATGTCGGGGTTCAGATTGCATGGCCCACTGCAAACAATGACGGCGTATAAGGCTGCGACGGACGCAACACGATAATGCCCTCCTGCAACCCTGACCGACGCTCTTGCTAGACCTTCAATCGCAATACATACGAAATGTGCCAAGATGGCCCTGAGGGCGGTTTTTAACAGAAACCAAGAGTCAAAGTACTCCACCATACTTCAGGCTCGACTATCAATGATTGGTGAATATGATGCGAAAACAGGCCAAACAACAAACGAGACTTTAGCCAATGCACATGGAAAATGTAGATCATCAGCACAGGTGTCCCCTCCAACAACCAAGCTCGGGGGCATTTGCGGTGCGAAAAGTGACCTGACGGGCTGGCGGTTTTTTTTTTTGCGGGTGCGGGCCTCGTTGACAGCGTCAGCTGCGCTCGGTCCCAAGCTAAACCAACAAACAAACAAACCATCAAAACAGCGGTGAAACAAGAGCCCTCGCCTATCTACTTACTGCAGGTTCACATCTAGGACGCTACCCTGTTCAGCAGCACTACACTGTACAAGGCGGCTCTCAGCGACAAGCAGAGGCAGCAAAGGGCGTCGCCTAATTGCTACCCGAAGCAGCGGTGGATCCCCCAAGAGAAGGTCTCCGGCCGTCGTTCTAGTCCCGTCGGACAACGAGCGACCCTGCAAACTTCGTTTCCGCATTGTCGTGCACACCAAAGTCCATGTTTTTGCTAAAGAAAAACTCAAAACCAAATCATGCCAAGTGTTAGACATATCGCAAAGCTCAAAGCTATAAATGTACACTCAAATATCTTTGCAGTAAGTTCAGACTGAATGGCTCACACACTCTTTTTCATAGGGGCGAACTGGGTTGCCCGGCCTCCCCAGTGAGAAGCAGCCCAGTCTCGTCCCGACGACGCTGGCACTAATCTGATTTTGTCACAAGTTACGCAAAACCACCCCTGAGAGCGGACATGTGCAACTCACTCGCACTGATCCGGATTCCAGGGGCTTTGTCACCCCACGTGAAGGATCATCAGACGGATTTGACGCCGACGGCACACGAGCCCAGTACGACCACGAGTAGCCATGTTTTTCGCAAGACTCCCACGAAAGGACTAAGTCACGGAAGATCTCACTCTTTGAGTTTCCTCGAATAAAGCTCATCAAGACTGCATCGTTATCCACGAAGAAGATGCAATAGTGACCTGACACGTACTGATGGAAAACCAACCATGCCACGGCAAGCGCATATGCCTCCACAGGTCCTATGATGTGCTTCAAGTGTTGCGACCACTGGCGCGTTGCGGCACAAGAAACCAAAACAAGCGAAGAAGCGAGACTCTGCTGAGCCCGGAAGGTACAAGACTCCTCCAACAGTGTGGCCCGTGGTTTCACTGACGCCAGTTGTGAAGATTAATACCGGCTTAGGGGCAACTACGCACGGGATTACTCTAGGTGCACCGAAGGAAAGGCGATCTTCGAGGAATTCAAACGCACGAACCTCCTTAGGGCCTAACGGGAACTTAGTGGCATGCCGCATGGAGGCTGCTCGCAACTCCGACAAAGCTAACTTGCCAGCGCGGCCCATCACCTGTGCATCAGAGAACTGCACCCTGCCGGCTACCTTTGCAAAATCACGGAGCTTGATGCAACCTCCAGCAATGCAGAGATGCCGCTTTGGTTTCTCTGGAAAGCAAAGTTTAACATTTGAGTTGTGCGGTTTTGAGATACATCAAATCAGGTGTTGCTGGTTGGCTACGCGACTGCAGCCTTACACCAACCAGAAAAACCGCACTAGAGCAACGTGTTGTTTGCTGAGAGTTCAGAAAGTTCGGCAAGTTCCGGTACGCGCGGGATGGTTTTGAAAGTTAGCGGTTGGTGCGTGCATCTGAGTGGCAAATAGCAAGTGAAACAAAGCAAAATGCCTCGTACAAGCACCAGGAAGAACGCTGGAAGCTGTCCCTTGGCTTAAAATTTACAGCAAGAAGAGACCAAGTTAACTGCAGTGCTCTCGTGCGAACCTGGCGCGCGCACCCTCAAAGGTCCCCATTAGAGTTTGCAACCTTTATTTCTACGATTGTGAATAAGGGCTTGGCGCCAGAGAAATTTTTTGAATTTTTTTTCGGGCGTTGAAAACTATGCCACAGATGGCAGCAAAATTTAGACACCATCTACAGAGCCATGTTTTCCAGAAAAACAATCAAATCATTCAAAAAGAGCAAGTGAAACAAAGAAAGCCAAATGCGTCGCACAACAAACACCATGTCTTTGTTTTGCCGCCTATGAAAAAAAGAATTCACTAATTACAGAATGCAAGTAAAACAAAGAAAGCAAACTACTCTTTCTTGCAGGCAATGTGGAAGAATCAGCAAAAACGAGAAAACACTTTAAAACAAAAATGCAAATTTTTGTTTTGTTTGGACGTTGACAATAATACCGCAGACCAATTGAAGCAAATATGGACAAAAAAAATTGACATAAATGCAGCCCAAAATGCGATACCAGATTCCAAAGTACAAAGCCAGACTTCCAGACACCTTGCTGTCTCAGAAAATCAACGCTCGGCGCTTGTACGTTGACGACAGTTGAGGTTGGTCGGTGTCGTCGGAAGGGGCTTTGCTCGGAACCCAAGTACCCACTCCAAAATCATCCCCGATCTGGAAGTTGACTCCAACCTGTAGGAACATTTCTTTGTATTTTTGGTGGCTGCTTGAGACTGTTGCATTTTTCGCATTTTTGCAATCAAAAAAATGGCACATGTCACGTGGTTTCTCTGGAAAGCATTAATGTTTGACATTTGATTTTGTGCGGTTTGAGATACATCAAATCAGGTGTTTCGGCTGTCTGGCCACGCGACTGCAGCCTTGCACCAACCACAAAAACCACACTAGAACAACGTGTTGTTTTTTGTTGAGAGTTCAGAGAGTACTTGCTGGATCTGATTGTGAGTTTTGCGACATAGCAGCACATCTATTCCGGTGGTGTGTTTTGGTGGCAGAACCTATTTGTACTGGAACCCTACAAGTGCGAATAACGCGCGGATGTGTTGTTGGAGGCGCTTGCCTGCACAGGTAAGTGGCCGCAGCTCCGCATCTGCGAAACGCTTGCCTGCGCAGGTGAGCGTTTCCCTGGCCTGAACTTGGCTTTCCGCCTTCGGGTTTAGGGTTTAGAACAACAGGTTTAACCTTAAAATTTGAAACCCTACAGCCTTAACCTTAAAGCTAAGCCCTACAATAACCTTAAAACTTCCTTCCACAACTTAAACCCTACACCCCCAAAACCCCGAACCACCTTTATTATCAAACCTAAACCCTAAACCTTTATTACAAGCTAAACCATAAACCCTGAACTTTCATTTGAAAACCAAGCGCTAAACCTTCATTCTAAAACATAAGCGCAAGCCCCTAAACCTGAATTCTGAAACCTAAGCCCTGAAACTTGGATGAGGGTGCACGTCTCAGGAATGGCTGCGAGATTAGGAACACGGCTGCTCGAAGGACTGCTCAGCGAATCAGATTCTGAAACCAGCCACAAAATGATTTAACAAATCGGTCCTAAAACCAGCTGCAGAATTGTCGCCCTGCGGTACTTACTGCTCCTAAGGCTTGGGCCAGGACTGGCCAGAGCGCAATGCCCAGCGACACTTTGAGCCAAAAGGGCGACGGGACATCAGTTAAACTTTGGCAGACCCCTAGATAGCAAAATCAACGCATGTAGTATTTTAAAAATATTCTGTACCTTAAATATATAGGCAAATCCCATACAACACATTTAAAAACAACATCAATCTCTATAAGACAATATATATATATATACATATATATATATATATGATACACGGCGAGACAATACGCTAGCTGCTGATGCACAGGTTGTTCAGCTACGATGTGTGACGGTGATCAAACATGGGGTCGGGCCATCATGCATGTCAGATTGCGGCAACAATGCAGGCATTCACTCTAGTGTTTGCCAGTCACTCACCTTAGTACAGGCCTCAAATGAGGTGCTCACTCAGATTGAAAAATTTCGCAGGTACGTCATGGGGACGTCTCCCCATGATATCACAAGCAAACTGGAGCGTCTTCGTTGGTGCAAGACTCCAGAATGCTCCTTGCACCCCCTGCAGCGAAATGAATCTGTGGTGGCAAAACATCTGCGAATGTGGATTGTGAATCCCTTACCTCATGTACGAGAGGAGTTCACACACACACACACACACACACACCTTCTTGATAGCATGGTACTGCAGTGAACTAGGTGGAAAACATCTAGTTTAGGCAGACCCCCGCCTAAAATTTAGGCAGACCCCTAAATAGCAAAATCAAATCATGTAGTATATTAAAAAGTATTCTATACCTTAAATATGTAGGGAAATCCCATACAAAATACAACGAAAATCTCAAAAGCAATTTGTATCATACACCGCGAGACACATAAAATCAATAATCCCCAACATACCCCCTGCACTTTTTTAGTAAACCGTGCGATTTGCCTGCATGAAGGCGTGGGAGTCAGCTATAGCAGGATCAAGGCGAAGGAGTACGCATTTTTTTGCGAAACTCCTCGGTTCGCCTGTCCCGCCGTGGACGCCTGGCCTTTAGAGTCTTAGGGCCCCTTGCAATGGGGCGCAGATTCAAGCCGCCCAACACGGATTTGTAAAAGAAAGCCTGCTCGCTGCAGCTACTGTGCACAAAATGTGGATGTTCATCCACGACACGGCCCGTGCTAAGCACATACATCACAGTGCACTTGTAGAACAACTTTTTGTGCATGGAAAAGGACCGCTGCCTTGGGTTTCCCAAAGCAGTGCGAAAAGCAGCTTCACCATCTTCATACAAAGAAGAGAGTGCTAAGTCCAACCGCTGCACCATGTCTCTTTTCTTGTTCTTGGCATACTCCAATTTGTACTTCGGCATAACGATGACTGAAGTAATGTCCACCGTCCGACAGTCTACCATGACACGGCCCCCAGTGTCGTACTTCAGAAAGGTGTTCTCGTCACCTTGCAGCATACACTACTTCACAAGTGCTCTAACCTAGCACCGACACATGCTTTTTGGACAACACACGCCGCCTTCCTTATCTCGCCACTTCTGCATCAAGTCCAATGTGAGCCGGTGACATTGGATTTCTTCATCATCTTGCTCCGACTTTAATCTCTTCGCACTGTACGCAATTGAGTCAGGAGGCTCCTCAATTTGGAAGCACGCTTTGGCATACTGTCCTCCGCGCACCAAAGTCTGCAAGGTCACTGCTGTTTCACGCACCAATTGGCTAACGTCCTGGTGTCGGAAGCCTTTCTTGAAAAGACCTTTGATCGAACGCCAAGCTCGCTCCTGGGCGTTCGACACATAAGTACCGTAACCCGGACACACTTGACCGAGACCGCTCTGCCAATCTGCGCTCCACCACAGGCCCTTCTTCTGCAAGACCCACCTCTCCAAGTAATCCGCGAATTTCTCCTCAAGCAAACCTACAAGCTCAGCTGCTTTACTGCCCAAAGTTATGTACATCTTGTCATTCGCCTTTTGCATCTATCATCCGCGTACTACTTAGACTTAAACCACTTTGACCACGTCACACACACGGCGCTGTCCTGATTCCAGTCTTCTGGGTCGCGCAGCCTTCGCAAAGTGTCCTCCCAGATGACATGGAACTGTAGTGGATGTGCGACTTTGGCGCTGAACTGGATGATTTCCGTTATCTCCATTGTCAGCTCTGGGTCAACTTTCTTCCTGCCCCCGATGCGCTTGACGTCTTTCTTTATGTGTTCTAAGTCCCGGTGCAAAGTAGCGTCTGGAAAGCATGCACTTGCGGCATTGATGGCACCGCCTGCACCATCCATGACCACATTTGTCACCAGTTTCTCCCAATCCAAACCCGCCTCGTCCAATAGCTTCTGGAAAGCTCGACATAAGAGTGCATAACACGGTTCATCTTCCTTGTCGCACACGGCACAAACTACTGGCCAGAATCGATTGCGCACCACTCCGCCAACCTGGTACAAGATGACGAGTCCGAGACTGGCTAGCACAACATCCTGCACATTGGTCTTGAATGTGGCATCCATAACGAGTACACACCGATCCTGTGTGCGAAGGTAGGCAACCACGGCATCCAAATTCTCTTGCTCGTAGAACAGGACCCGAACGATTTCTTCTGAAACTAGAGGTGTCTGTTCTGGAAACAAACTTGCCGTCATAGGATTTGCCCTGTTCCAAATGTCGGTGCCTGACACCATCTAAAGCGCGATCACTTGGAATGTGCTCAAATGGGATTCCCAGCTCTGTCATAGCCTTCTTCGCTTGTTTTGCTGGAAGGCGGCGTCCAAACTGGTGCTTATTCAAATGCTGCTCGACCTCTACAATGACCTTCCCGTCGTGCTTGCGACCCTCCCGAACGGACCGTTCAACACGCAAGTAAAAGACTTCCTCATCCAAGTCAAGCACGTCTTGTGGAAGTGCAGAACCTTAGCACTTTCGGACATCGCTTCAATGGTGTTTTGACATTAACTTTCCAAACAACAACAAAGCCATTTAGCCAAACTGCATTCTTCTTTGTTGCTCACCAAGGAAAACCGAAACTTCATGGAGCATGCTTCGTGCCTATGGCAGTAACCAATTTGCGTCGTCTTCTTCTTCAATTGAAAAGATACGAAGCTTTGCTTCTTTTCTCCTTCTCGTTCCACCGCTTGCAGCAATCCAACAAGCCTTCGCGTGGTTGTACCGGCAGCAACGAATCGAAGTACCACACTTGCTCTTGTTTTGGAGGCATGGTGGGACTGGTGGGACTCAGTGCTTTCTTGGCCTGAAAAGACTCCATGTTCAAACCATTCAGCACATGCCAAACATGACAAGAAGAATTGGACCCTTCAAAACCCCTTCTAACTTCACGGCTCCAAACCTTCTCCAAACCTCCAAGCTCCCTTGAAGCCTCTTCAAGGATCCGGAACAAGGCACTTCCACTACTAATGTTGTACGACAATGCTGGGAGCTGGTTTAGAACTCTGCAACTGCTTCAAGGGCATTCCGACTTTGTTGCTTTTGTTTACGTGATGTTAAGGCGGGGGAAGAGCCCTACATACAGGAGCATGGGAGGCAGTCTCTGCACCAGGGTCTGAAATATTGCCACACGCAGTTCCACAGCACGGTCAAAAGAATTTTTGGAGGGGATTCAGAATTTTCATCAGCTCTTTTGAAGGACCGTCTGGATCAGTGGGTTTGCTGCGTTGGGGGTATGGCCTGCGAGCGCGAACCGGAAAGAGCAACTGGATTGTGAATTCCTGAACCTCATTACCTGATTTCCAGCTCCAACTCTGTGACTAGTTTCAGTGTAGGTCCGAAAGTCTCAATGGCTGCACCGACTTAAGGGAGGCTTCAAGAAGAACTTAAGGGTTGGTTCAAAAGGAATCTTAAGAAGAAGAGGAAGAATCGAAGGGCTGAGTGGCGACCTAAAAGCTTGACCCCAAAAACTTGAATTTGGGTGCATCTTCCAGCTGATGGCTAGGTCGTACAGCCGTTTGCAGCTCGATCGGCGTCAGCGCAGACAAACCTTAATCTTGAAAAAGTGGAGTCTGTCAATCTGATAAAGACTGATTTTTCAAGAACTTGGAGCGCCCAAAAACCAGTCTGTCCACTGAAAGAAGAAGCAATGCAAAGATTCAGATTGCAAAACAGGTTCATTGTCACAGAGCAAAAAAAATAATCCACCGCAAGTCCTCTCGTGGGAAGACATCTTTTAAGGTCACAAAGTCGAGCCTGAAAGAAGTTCTTTTGTAGATCTTGGCGGCCAAAGAGGTTTCCTCTCTGTGGCTCAACATGGTTTTGGAAGTTTGGCCGCAGTCAAAACGGCAGACATGTTTTTCAAGCTTAGAAGCAATGCGAGACCTGAAACGACCAAACTGTGAACTCTAAGTTCCAATGTTGTTTCCATTTTGCATCTGCCAAAGCTTAGCTGCGAGATTCATGCAAAGGAGAGGGCAGATTTCATAGAAACAGCCGAACCTGCAATTCGTAAGTGCCTTCATTCGCTGTCAGCTGTTAAAGTGGCTGAAGCTACACAGGCTGTGCAGGAAAACAACACTTCTTCGCAAGTGTCCTATGTGAGTTGAGAATTCAAGTGTCTTCAGAAAGGGTAAGTTTTGAGCCTTTTAACATTGGCACACAATCCGACAGGCTTAGAGGCATTTTTCGAGCCGCATTTGTCGGGGCCACTTCAAGCGCGGCTTCACGGTCCAGATTTTGAGTCAAAGGTCCAAAGTCAATTTTCACAGTGGGCTTTGTTTTTGATTGGCAACTCCAAAGCTTTTGCGCAGGATGGCGCAATAGAAGTGTCGCTCGTCTAAGCTACTCCTGCAAGAGGGTCTGCGCTCCACTATCGATCGTCTGCAAAGGAGCTGATTTAAAACTACCTGAACACGGTTTCTTTTCGTTTGCTGTTCATCGGAGCTGTGGACGCACTCATGCTTACGCAAAGTAAAAGCAGTAGATTTTGCAGGTTGTAGAGGCCTAGACCCGCAGTCAAAACAGGCTTTCGTTTGACAGCTTCAAAAGAATGGCAAGACGACAAGCTGTTTATCGAAGCCCATGACACAATGCATTTCTGGCATCATGCTTCTGGGATTTTTTGAGTTCAGAATTGTTGGTTAGATGTTCGAGTTAGACTTCAGGATTTTTGGGTTTGGGTGTTCAATGTTCTAGTTGCACGCACCAGAGCCTTGGAGCTTGCGTTTAACGTCTAGAGCTTCCGTACCTTGTATTTTGGCGTTGAGCGCTTCTGCACTGAGAGCTCATGGCGGCCGAATCGTGAAGGTCACTACGCCACTGGCCCCAGAGCTGCTTCAAGACAGTCTCTGGCTCACAAGCACCGTCAGATCTGTCGAGAAAGCTTTTTCCGAGTGGTCTGCTTCCCCGAGTGCTTGGCGGCCAGCGCCCGCTCCGAACTTAAAAATGCGGCTGGGCGTCAAGCTTTCCTGCGATGACCAACGACTCCTAGGCTTTCGTACAGGTACTCATGCAAACGACACTTTCGGCGCTTCCGACGTGCACGCTGCAGGAAGTTGTGTGCTGGACGCCACCGGTGGCACTGGTGTGCAAGCTTTGCAAGCAAGGGCAAGCATCTGCGTGATGTCGGAAAGAAGCTATGTAAAAGCATAAGCCGCTTTTCATGTTTTGAGATGACGCAGTGACCTGGTTGGGACATGGACCTCCACGACACGATGCTATTCCTGCCGAGATAGAAAAAAGGCGGTGTTTGCTCTCTCCTCCGCCGAAACGGAACCCTGAGCCCCAAAACCTTAGGCCCTGGGCTTTGCCTCTGTTTGATCGAAGGGTGCAAGCACTTCACCTAGCTGCTTTTTGCTGATCCAGCCTGAAGACGATGTGACTGCCGGTGGCGCCTTGGGTCTGTCGCTGTTTGATTTTATTAATTGTGCTTCGTTCATTTGCACAAAGGCATCATGCAGTAAGAGAAGGCTGTCTTCTTGGTTAATATAGGAGCCTGAATACTTAGAATGGGGTTTTGGGGTCCATTATACTATAATTGTAATAAGGAACCTCCACAATAGTATAGGTGATTATTTAGGCCCCTACATTACGGAAGACCGGGGCTCTGCCAGTATAGGGAATCGGGTGGCTGGGTGCGAGCTCCACAGACTGGAGCGAAGCAGGAACTTCAAAACGTCCCACCCCTACTGAGTGTCGAACCTAGGCTCCAGCAATTCACAAGCTTCTTGCTGTAAAGCCTGGCGCTGATGCTCGCAGCTCATTTTGTGTGAGTCAGCATTGAGTCCTAGATATTCGGGGCGTCCTCGTCCCGGACGCGCATGAAACTCGCATGCTGCTCGGAAGCTGTGCCTTCGCAGCCAGAGAGGATCCCAGCCCAGCCGGTGTCCTTGGCTGCAGGGTGGGGAACATGTAAGTAGTAGATGTGCGAATAAGAACCATCGTCAGAATCAGTAGCAGCTATGGTATGGTATGGAAGCAACTGGTGCTGTCGTTGTTGTTGCTGCTCCTGCTGGCTACAACAACTGCTGCTCCTTCTCCCCTACTAGTCCTACTACTCCCATGGCTTCTACTACTCCTACTTCTATTTCTCTCCCTTTCTACTCCTACTGCTTCTACTGCTCCTACTACTCCTGCCTGATGCTCGTGCTCCCCCTTACTCCTACTCTGTGTGCTCATCCTACTCCTCGTACTTCTACTCCTGCTCCTTCAACTCCTCCTCCTCCTCCTCCTCCTCCGGCTCCCACGTCCCACGTCCCGCGTCCCGCGTCCTGCGTCC